>CAJVSB020000511.1:0-43975 GCA_911865555.2 Thlaspi arvense | reverse complement strand
AAAGTAACGATACTCCAATTCTGAAATCAACCACAAAAACCTCTTAAAACCCTAGTTTCAAACCCTCGCGATCTCAAACCAAATAGTATCAGACTCTTCACCTCCTCAATAAACAATCACGAAAACGAACAAAACCGCTTTAATCGCAAGAAAAATCCAAGTCAGACAAAAAAGAATAATTAAAATCATGAAAGAAGGAGGCAGAATCAACCAACCTCTCCGCGTGCCCAAATCATGCACTGATAAATCCCGTCCGAAATAAATATCTGCTCCGATAGACCCGAAGCTCTAGCGAAATAAGGTTTTCTTCCCCATAATAGTGGTTTTCTCTTCGTGCTCTAGCGAGATCCAGAGAATTCTGGGTTCTTTGCTCGCGTGCGTGTGATCGATTTGGGAAAGCTTTTTTCACCAGAATCTGAAATCTTCAGAGAAGAGAGCTGCCAGATATTATAGCTTCTCTAGAATTGCCAAAAAATATTTTCAATAGAAGATATTATTGCCTCGTAACCGTGACGTGGTGAGATTCTAGTCGCGTCGTGGCTCTTCTCGCGCCAGGGATGAAGACACATGTCGCGTGAAGCTTCCCGGGCCGTTCCAGCCCGATTTCCAAATTTGGGTCTCGCACATGGAGCTTTCCCAAAGCTCGAGGTTAAATTACGATTTTGCCATCGTTGAGTTATTAGCATGCCTAGTGTCCTTGTCGAGTGGAAATGCACTGGAGCATGCCACGTGTCCAAGGGCCAATAAGGTTATGGAATGTGCTAGAGCCGAAACGGGATAACCCTTTTGGTTTTGATTCTCTTTGGGCCGGATATCATCCGTGAAGCTTGAATTTTTAAATTCCGAAAAAATGTTAGAATTTTATTTTAAATATTGAAATTTTAGTTTTGTATTTATTTATAACATTATATGTTTTATTTTAATTTAATTACAAACGAGTCTGCGCTTGCCAAGAACAAAAAATGGGTCAAATTAGGGGTATTTGGTCCACTAACAGATGAAATAAGGTATAATAGGACAGTTCTTTTAAAAATAATAATAAATTTACTTATTTTAAAATTTTACAAAAAAATTATATAAATTATTTAAATTAAAATTTTTTTTTTTATCAAAATAATATTAACAACTTATTCCAATATTATACTTTTTTATATAGTAATAAAATCAAACACCCCATTCGTTGGAGGAACTCAGTCCTTATAAAATTCTTTAGAAATGCGTCTTATATTTGATGATGAGATTTTATTTTTATTCATATTATATGATTTCATTGAATTGTGATAATAAGATAGAATGAGATAAAATTGTTTTATTTTATCATTCTCTCTCTATAATATTGTATAAGAATTCAAATAGAAAAATTAGGCAGTCTTACTTATTCTAGTTTATCACCCTAAATTAAATATTTTATCCTAGATTTTGTCTGAGATTATTTTATTAAGCTTGAACTGTGTTTTTTTATCCTTTTGGACTCCCTTACCCTTTTTCCTTCTCTTTTTTTCGCCCGTGTCAATGCCATTCACTTCCATTTGTATCTCTAACCATCGTATGTCTCCCTTCTCCCAAATTTGCCTATGTTTCAATCCCAGTCATCAATTCCTCCCGATTTTATCTATGTTTCAGTCATTGGTCATCCCCCGTTGCCGATCTATAAACCCTCGTGAGTCCCCAACTCGATTTTGTTTGTCTTCCCCCTTCACGAGTTGCAACTCAGTCTTCCATCTCGTAGCAGATTTGCAAAAATCTGGCCTTTCCCTTGTTGACGACGAGCTTCCTTGCAAATCTACAAAACTCCCAGATTGATCTACAAAAATGACAATTGGAAAGGACAAACAAAAATTGGTCTGCAAAAGCTAAGGATCAAGATGGTCGGGAAGGAGTAAAAGAAGTCGATCTACAAGGCTGAGACCTTGCTCTCCACCTTCGACTGGCATTGCCGGTCAAATCTATTCCCCGTTTTTGACTGACACAAGGCGTATATGGTATTTTCATAATTTAATTTGTTATCCTTTTTTCTATTTATATGGAGTTAAAAAGTAATGTACGAGAGATAAAGAATAACAAGGATAAGTTTATTGGTGGGCATAAGAATTTTATTTTCTCATCCCATATTCTATATTTCAAAGCCAACATAACATATAATGTTAAAAAATATTATTAAGAGATAAATTTATTTTATTAAAAATGAAATTGTGATACATATTTTTTAAATTTACTTTTACATATAAAAATATTATAAATTGTAAATAAAAATAAAAATTTATACAGTATTATATATATGTGTGTATATATAATATACGTATTTATTAAAAAACTAAAATATTAAATATTTATTAAGATGACCCAGAAGCACAATTGAACTACGGGAGTGTTTGCAAATGCTTTTTACTTGTTGACAAGTAGTGCTTTAAATAGAAGTAGGTAAAATCAGATTATAATCAGAAGTAGGGAGTGTTTGTAAAATGTATAAAAAAAAGTGATTAAAATTAGTAAAGAAATGTTTGGAAGATATTTTATGAAGTGATTGTAAAGAAATTATTAGAATATAATTTTTATATAATTTTTATTATTATTACCATTTTTTTTCTCTCGTCTCTCCTGTCCCACTACTCGCGCGCCCGCCTGATCAATGGCGCTCGTTGCCGGCGCGTAGCGGCGACGGGCCCTGTCACTGCTTGTAACGGCAACGGAGACCTCCCAGTTGCCACTGGCAAGAGAGGTGCCTGCACCCGGGCCGGATAAGAGTCTGGGAGGAGCCGAAGGGAATCCAAACGGGAGGGAGGGATGATCTGAGAAGTATAAATCAGAATTAAGAAAAGTATTAGAGAACAAAAATATAAAAATAATTATAAAATAACTTTTATTTAATTATAAATTTATTATTAAAATCAAAGGTGTCCCAGCCCCTACTTAAAAAACTTGTGCTTTCCTCTACTTAATTTAAATAACTAGAAACTAAAATTACCATTTCAAATACTCCACAAATGCTTTTGCACCCTGGGAAGTGTAGCACTTCCCAGTAAGCGGTTGCAAACACCGCTGACTATTGTGGTCCGAAGTTGTTGCAGCCTGGAGCTGTGCATGTGTGCCACGTGGTGCCCCGTGTGGGGAGATAACGAAGCAACGTTTGTTCTTGACGTGTAAATTAAGATATCATCGCCGTCATCAGTTTCCGTGCTCGGAGTCAGCGGACGCAGCTATTTAATTATAAGACACTCTTAACAACTGCCTCTCTCCTCGCCGGTCAAACTTCTCCTTTTCAAATGGGTTCCTTACGAATGGCTTTACTCTTCTGTTCAGGACAATTTCTTTTAGTATTTCTGTGCCTTCTCATCTAATTGGGTGAATTTTTACGAATTATCCTTTAGTATTTCCTTATTATACTTTAAATTTTTATTTAAAAAATTATAAGATTAGATCATAACGATTATAATGTAAAGCAGCTTTAAAAAAATTATTATGTTAAACATAGAAATTTCATAATTTTTAAATATTAAAAATATCAAAAGTCTATATCTTAAATTTTAAAAAAATTTAAAAATCCTTAAATGTCAAACATACAGAAGCATCCATAATTCTTATAATTAATTATTTTTTTGTTATATTAAAAATTTAGACATAAGTTATGAGAGGGCAAATGGTTAGAAATCTAATTTCTGACCTCTAATTAAAGCTTATAAATATTATAACATTCTGAGCTAAACCTGAAGTTTTCTGAGTAACTAAATTCTGTTTTCATGTCTGCATGGTATATTATGATTTCTGTTGGGCCTTCGAGCCCGTGGCCTTGTTACTTTTGGGAAGAAAGAACTGCCCTTCCTCAGGAATTTGTAAGGCCCGAGTCAGCCCAGAAGGCCCAGACTTCTTTCTTCTTTCTTTCTTTCTTTTTTTCAAGTTTTCTTATACTCATTAATATGAGTGAGTATAAAACATCAATTTCGATCTGCTCACTTGCACATATCTGTAACTCACCAGTTTATATTAATTTTTACTCTATAATATTTTAAAATTTTATAATCCGTCTATAATTCGATTTGGTGACGGGTTAAATTTTAAAAATTCATTAATACCTCACCTATCTACCATCTATATACATTATATTAATTTTTAATACCATTTATTAAATTTATTTATCATTTTTTGATGGCTGCAACTATCACTTACTTATATGTGATCATATCTCTATTTTCTATAAGTATATCCTTCTTTTTTTATAATAATCAAATAATTTGAGCTATTGTCATCACTTTTTTAACTACTCTCACCTGCAAATACAAACTCATCTAGTTAATTCCATATTTGGAAAATCTAACAGTTCACAATTTTTGCAATTAAAAGTTCTATTATATTTAGTAAGGATAACTTATAATTAATAACCATTTCATTTTACATCATAAAACTTTAGTTATTTCAATTAAAGATTTATATTTTTAATCAAATTACAATTTAGACAATTAATATATTCTATTAAAAAGTTGCATTTGCATTTATTTAAAGAAAAATTATTGTATTTTATACATTTTATTTTGTAATCTATAATTTAAAATTAATTTTATTTTACTAATCAAATTTTAATTTAACTGTAATCTGACTAATAATAAAGACTACTTTGTAACAAAGATATATAAAAGTCTTTTTAAGATTAATGATTTTAATAAACTAATCCGTCAACTCGCCGTGAAATTGCCCATATTTGATCAATCCAAATCATAAGATTAAAAAAGATAATAAGGTAAGTACTGGCTGAAATTTTTATCACTCTGCTCATGTGGGATCAAGCTACTCTCACCCCTATTCATTAACGTTTTATAATTCCGCAATCTATGCAAAAACAGAGTGATGAATATGACAAAATTTTCAGACACTGAAAAAGAATTCATTCATTGCATCTGGAAACATACATTTATATAAGCCCATAATCCAGAAACACGTCGGGTCAAATCCAGAGCTCAATGGCATTCGGTGTTTTCCAATGGCACCATCTCTCCTTGACCCGCTTTAGGACCAATGTAAATAACAAACAACTAACACTCCCCATTGCACTTGGGGGAAAAAATTACACTAAATACACTCAGTTTATAATCACTAGAGTGGCAAATTATATATTGAAACCCATCTGGCCACCTGTATCCGGGGCAATTGCTCGATCCAATCTCGACGATGGGAAGAACCGGCCCGTTTAAGTCCTAACACACGGGGAGATCCAGAGGAGGCTGCTCAAGGGACTCCAACTCTCCGATTCCGTTATCGACGATGAACGCCATGGCCAGTCCCCAGGTTATGTGAACGTCCAAGTGGCAGTGCATTATCCAAACCCCTGTTTTTCCAAACAATTAATTGAGTGCAGGGTTAGATAAGAAATCTAATTTTAGTTGCGTCAGTATTGTTTTTGAGACTAATCTTTTAGCAAATGT
Organism: Thlaspi arvense; assembly: GCA_911865555.2. Classification (NCBI taxonomy): domain Eukaryota; kingdom Viridiplantae; phylum Streptophyta; class Magnoliopsida; order Brassicales; family Brassicaceae; genus Thlaspi; species Thlaspi arvense. The sequence goes on along the minus strand of CAJVSB020000511.1, from coordinate 38,561 downwards.
TTAGTACCCGGATTATCGGCTACGAATCTGATGGCGGACCATCCGCCAACGGGGACGCTGGCGGTGTTTCTCATCGGAGGATCCACGAGGTTGAACTTTTTCGGGTCGGTGTTCGGGTTATAGTTCCCGAAACCCTCGGCAAGTATGTAGAAATCGTACCCGTGAAGATGGATCGGGTGGTTCTCGGCTGTAAAGATGCTGGTTCCCTGAAAAATTATCTGTACTCTGGCACCGTACTTGAGCCGGTAGAGTTTGGTCGCAGCCGTCGGCTGCCACAGAGCCCTGCTCACGTTGCCGGTGTAATCGAACTTCACTGGCGGCGCGGCTGGGAAATCTGTGGTGAAGACACCGGGAATGCCTTGGTGGTGCGCCTGGAGAAGGGACCAGTTGGAGGGAAGCACGAAGGACACGTTATTCATGCTAGCGGTGAACCGGGTTCCGTTCGGGCCCTGCGTGGCAAGATGAGTCGGGTCGTTAATATGACGTAATTAAATAAATATGAATTGAATTTAAGACATCCCATAACAAGGACAAATTGAACGTATGTCATCCCTACCTGGCAGCTTGAGGGGCTAGCGCCTTTGGGGCACCGGTTGAGCCCGAGTCCAACGGTGATGACGAGGCTCTCGTCAACGTCCTGAGGGACAGGGACCTTCTTGGGGCTCCGGAGGGCCGAAGTGAATGCGGTGGCAGTGGCAGTATCGTTGAACGCTGGCAGAGTGGCGGTCAACGGCTTGGCCGCCGGGCAGCCCTTAGCCGCGCAAGCGGCGGCCTTGTACTCGAGGATGGCGGTGGTGGTGGTGTTGTCAAAGGGGCGCCCTGGGCGCTGGCGTAGGCGCGGGCTGCAATGTGGTAGTGTGCCGGCGGCTGGTCGGCCTTGATGAGGACGTCGGTGGTCTGGCCGGCCCGAGCATGATTACGTTGGTGGTGAAAGGTTTTAGGTAGCCAGCATCGGCGCCCACCACGGTAAGCTTGTGGTTGGCAACGGTAAAGAAGAGCTGCTGGTTAAGGGCGGCGTTGATGATGCGGAGGAGATTGGTCTCGCCGGAGTCCACCGGAACTATCACGGTGTCTGCCATGTAAATGATATCCGTGTGTCATTTTCTGATTTTGTTTAAGTCGTGAATAAAAAAAAATCCTTTGGACATTTCTAGTAAATACAATATTTATACTTCAATGAATAGTAATTTTTATTTGTTTTTAAAATCATTTTTTGTTTTGGAAAAGAAAAAACTATTTGGCAGGTAATTTTAACCCGTTTTTAAAAATTTTTTTTACATGGCATCAAAATAATAAAATATTTAAATGTTTAGACCATGTTTGGATATGTTTCTGATAAAACACTTTTAGAAAACATATTCTTTTTGCTTTGAAACAAAAACATACTCTTTTATTTTCACATTTTTCTCATAGACTATTTTCTCTTAAAAATACAATTGACATGAAATAAGAAAATATTTTTAGATTTTTAACATTTTCTGTTTTCAAAAACATAAAAATTATGAATTTTTTCAGAACTTTTTAAAACCATAAAATTGATTTGAGTACGAACCCAAAAGTTCGTTTTATTTATTTATCTTTAAAAAGTTGTCAAATAAAATTAGGATTTTTTAACCAAAAATAATATAGAGAAGCAAACCTTGACTAGAGCACTTGTAAAAGTCACCGGGTTGCCCATTGATGGTATAAGCATCCGACACATTCGGAGACGCCCCGGTCCTCGTGGCCGTCCTCACCACACTAATGGGATCGGCGTCCCACCACTCACCTGAGCTCATTCAAAATGTCACACCATCAGCCATTTTATAGAGAGAGAAACAAGTAGTACATCTAGAGAGAGAAATCGGGTCCGGTCTGGGCAAGTACCTAGGAGTATGGGGGTTTCCCGGGCGGGCTTGGGAAACGGGTAGGAATCACCCTCTTTCGGGCGGATGATGAGAGCACCATAGACGGTGGCTCTGAGCCAGGAGCTGTGAGCATGCCACCAAAGTGTCCCCTCCTGACCTTGGATTGTGAATCGATATGTGTAGCTTCCTCCGGGTCGGATTGGGCACTGGGTTATGAACTCAGGCCCATCCGCCCACGCGGTTCTCATCTGACGGACCCCGTGCCTGAAGAATGAAAAATACGACAGTCACAAGAGAGCGAACGGAGTTACATAAGTCTCATGCATGAATACGAAAGACTTTTAAAAACTAAAAATATACCCAAAAAAATTAAAAGTAGGGATTTTCAACTCTCTTGGCTTAGTTAACAATTATTATTATTATTATTATTATTATTATTATTATTATTACCAGTGCATGGTGACGTTGTATTGAGCTCTGTTGATGACTTTGATCTCCAGGGTGTCGCCGTTGTTGATCTCCAGAGTGGGCCCTGGATACTGTCCATTCACCGTGACGGTGGAGTGGTATTGCACAGCCTCTTCACTGGCGTTGCTTGAATCTGTATGGTTATAAATCAATCCTCTTGACGTTTATGCTGAAAGTATACCAATTTACTCACAAAACATTTTCGTCGGATACTGAAGTGGTTGTTTGGTCAAATCAAAAAAGGAAAAAAGTTCAAGCTTTTTTTTTAAAGTCCTTCTTCTTCTACGAGATTTTGATTCGACACTAGAAAAAGCCCGGCAATTTCCAGAAAGAAAAAGTCCGAAAGTCTCGAATCGGAAATGCCGGGCTTTTGGACTTTTTCAAGTAGTCACTTTTAAAAGTTGGTTCTTTTTGCAAGTGAGCAAATATCCGAAACGAAAAAGTGGGTTTTCTTTTATTTCAAATAATAAGCTAAAGAAAGCGATGCTCTCCTGTTATGCAACAGAATATCATCTGAACTGAATAACCATTCAGGAGAGAAAGGAAGAAGACGTACGACAAACTCGTGGACGTGAACCTTTGCATGGGTGAGCAAGGGCAACGCATTGGCAAGGAGAAGCAGAAACCCGAGGAGGAACCAATTGGCCGAGACTTCCATCTCCGCTTAGAACTGAAGGAACTTGCTTAACAAAAGTGGGTTATGCTGATAATGCTTGATTATGAGAGTTAGTGAAGTGGAGGGTGGAGGGGGTTCCTTATATAGGAGAAGAGAGGAGAGAGATGGGGTGGTTCTAAGTAGGCAGATTAGGTTTTGATTAAAGCATCGAGTAGAGGAGAGCTTAGTTCAACCCTATTAGTAGTTGGTGCACCCACTGGTCCGTCAAAAGCAAGTTAATTTTCATAAATATTGCTTGCCTCTCACGTTTTCTCTTCCTGTTGGGACTTTGATTTCAAAAGGGCTATCATTGTCTCAAGATTTCCCTTTTTCTAATTGGCGCTTTTGGAAATTAATAAAACCCGAAAGCTTTAAACAATTTGCCATGCTCTGCATCTATCTTAAATATTAATTCTCACCCCACTAAACCAAATACGTTTGAATTTGTCCAATTTCCACAAGCTTTCAAACTAATTAAACCCTTTTGGGCATGTTTGAAATGGTTTGAAGAAAATATGATTGTATAATGTAGAAAGTTTGGGAGTGGTGTAATTAAAATTAAGTTTGAAAAAAAATAATAAAAATGAGTTTGAGAAAGTGAGATTTAAAACTTGATTTCTTGAAACTCATCTTAAAAGATAAATTTTAAGGAAATTTTCTAATTTTTAGATTTGGAAAACCCATTAATTGAATTTTAAAAAAACCCCAATTTGAGAGAAATCAAATAGAAACTTGGAAAATTCAATTTTTGAAATTCGATGTCCTAAAAAACCTTGCATTTGATTTCTGGGTTTTTAAAAAACTCAGTTTCTCAAAATATAAATTAATAAGGGTAAATTGAGTTTAAAGAAACTAAATTTTTCCAAACATAATATTAAAAACGAAACCTTTGTGAGACGGTTGTCAACATCATGTTGAAGGGTGATTTCACTTTGAAAGGACCACTTAGACGCATGTAGATAATATCTTCGTTTGAAAATTGTCTATTTCTTATTTAAGTAATTTAAATTATTTATTTAATATAAATAATTCAAAATTTTTATATTGTCATATTAAATTATTAACTTTAAATTCTATTAAACAAATTTAAACTATTTAATATTATATTTATTGCTTTGAATAAATGCATCGATATCCCCCGTCTCACTCACATATTGAGATACAACTCCTCTTTCCATCCCATGCATGCATGAATAGAATAAGCAACTCTACATTGATATAACAATTACTTAGTCATGTCATGATTTTGATGTTTCAATTTATCAAATTTATGCTTATGCCCAAATGTGGCATATTGATCTCCTTTTCAGTTTCTAGGAGTTCAGTTCAAATAAAGGTGGACTTTTTGTTTTTAAATTTTTTTCACAAGTTGGGTACATATAAATTCAAAAAATACAAGTTTTTTGTAAAAATAAATTAATGGATATATATATATATATATTAGATTTATGTGTATATAATATATTTAATTTTTTTTACATGGAAAAAATTGAACTCATAAATATTAACAAAAAAAAGGATTACCTATGAAATTACCCTTTTGGACATATGCATATACATATATGTAAAATTTTTGTTTTCTTTATATATATACTTATGGGGACAGGTGGAGTCGTTCCATAACAACCTTATCAAATCACATTGATTTTCTCTAGGTCTAGATGTCAATTGACAATAAATATATGTATTAGGTTGTATGATGGAGGACTTGAATAGGGCAAAAGGGATAACGCGGATTCCTTCCTTTTCTCTGCTTTGACCTTAATTTTCCTCTTGGTGTGGTGGGAAGGTGAAGCGAGGCACTCCAAAGTCCAAGGGATAGAGAAAAACCAAATCATCCTTTATAAAAAAATAATAAATTAATGTAATTAAAGTTTAACAAGGATCTAATTTTGTAATTATGGGTTAAATTAATAACCTCCCAAGTCAACAATTTTTAATTATTCACCGACTTGTCGACGCGGCACGGAAAGATAGATTGATAGATTAGTAGTATTTAAAAGAGAACTAGTTTGCTAATTGTGAACTAATATCTGTCCTTGAGGTTATTATTTATTAATGACTTATCTTTAATTATTCATCGACTTGTTGACGCGGCACGGAAAGATGGATTGATAGATTAGGAGTATTTAAAAGAGAACTAGTTTGCTAATTGTGAACTAATATCTGTCCTTGAGGTTATTATTTATTAATGACTTATCTTTCTTTACGCGGCTTACTTTAGGTTAATGTGGACTTAGGTGCCAAATATAATAATGTGTTTGGGACACTTGATTGGATTCAACAAGGTTTGGTTTCATAGTATAGACGCACAATACATATCAATAATAATTAGTTAGGTGGTTGTCCATTTAATTTAACTTTTTCAAATATTATAAATTTTTTTTAACTTTTTATGTGTTTGGTATGTTAGACTTCTTATGGCAGGTAATAAATCTTTATTAAGCCCCCCCCCCCTCTCTCTCTATCTCTCTATATATATAATTTTAAATTGGGAGACAGAATGGATCAGAAATTAATTCTTTATTTTTTATTAATTTAATAACCACTTTTTCACTAAAATTAATTATTTTCTTAATCAATTCAACTTAATGTTTTCTTGATTAAAATATATATACATATATGCAATCCTAAAGTTGAAATTTCCAGTGATCAATTAGGATAAATTAATTAACGGGATGATGATGTTACCTCATTGTATTTATGTCATATGATGTTTTACTAAATTAATAATAACCGAGAATGTAAAGTGAAAAGAGCCACACGTGCCGAAAGCAATTTCTCTGCATGCTAAAGTACGATTGATGAGGAATTGACGATGGGAACTTGCTTTTGAAAACATATGTTCTACAATTAAACGCCGGCATCCGCGGAGAAATTTAAGTGGTTCAACTGCTAAAAAACCAATCCCCATCAATAGTCGCCGTTTGTTGTTTGCTTTAAAAATCAAATGTTAGCGAGATTGGAACTTCCACAGGTTTAATGTCAAATTATTACTTGATTATAATTTTCTTCAAATTAAAGATTAATGATGCAATTAACCCCCTCCCCAAAGATAACCATCGTCGCTGTCAATTTGGTGGGGTTCAGACGCCTCGGACTTACGAATCCGTGGCTATTTTACATCAATAATAGATATTTTTTAATCATCAAATAGTAAGTGTGAAAATCTTCATTAAGTATGCAAATTTTGACTAATTTAAAAGAAAGTGCAACTAGATACAAGAATTGTTCGCTATGGAACTATTAGATTCGCAAGAGTTTTGTTCTTTTTGAACATCTTTTTAAACAATACGAATTTTTCTTGAATTGACTTTTATACAGAAATTGTTTCATAATAAATTGGCTTTTATATAAAATTTAGTTCATAATAAATTGACTTTTATCTTGTCAAACCAAGTTTTTAATTAGTTAAAAAATTACATATTTTAATAAATTTTTTTCAAATTTACTTATTTTAGTAAGTAAAAAATTATATTATTAATAAAAAAGAACCCGAATCCATTATTTAATTTATAAATTCAATTATCAATTAATTAACTCAGATCACATCCGTTTAGGTACGAGCCTCCACCAAACTACTTGTATTTTGGTCTAGCAAAAAACAAAAAGTACATAATTGAGTCTAGATATAATTAAAAATTATAATTAAGATGGGTTAAATTCAAATTTAAAATTGAGCCCACCTGTGTTTTAGCTTAAAAATAAGGGCAAAAGTTGAAAAAGTGAGGCTCATAATGAGGCTAAAATGGGCACAAGTTGGTTTTAGCTTTTTTCTTTTTGCAAATTATCTATTTTTAATAAATATTGATCTAATTAATCCAGCTTGTATGAGACCCATTTACACTCAATTTTTGAGAGCCTCAAATATATATATATATATATTTATAGAGAGAGAGAGGGGGGAGGGGGAGAGAGAGAGTGAGAGAGCATACTAAGACAATTAGAATATTGTAGAAAGCCAAGCGACATTGGTTCTTAATTAGAATGTTGAGTTAAACTAAGTGGTGTTCGTTAATCTTAAAATATACGATGGAAAGGGACAGTCGAGCTAAGAGGGCGTGAATATCAAAGTTGGTAAGTTTGTTACTAACTTTTCCGGACGATCTGGGCGGAGAAAGAACGAAATACTCAGGTCGTTAAGAGCAATAGACCAAAGTGACAAGTATGAAACTGACTCGAGAGCTGACAGTCTACCGCTTTTTACCCATCAAGGCTGTCCGGTGCATTCGCTGTCGCCTCTCTCTCTCTCTTGTTCTCACCGCATGTCTTGTCACTGTCTTGGGCTTTCTTCTTCAGCACTCTCCTCCCTGTCCAGCCATCCGTCAAAATCAGAGTCCGCTAATGGACTTTGATTTGGATTACTGACCTTCTGATCCCTACTCCTTGCTCAGTTGTTCTGGAAATTGTTTTATAAAAAACGTGTTTTCAGCATCAGTGTTTCGTTTTCTATGCTAAAAAGTTTAGGAGAGCCCAATTTTATTACAAGTTCGGTATGAAAAAAGAAGCTTGTCTGTTTGGTTTGTGAAAATATTTTCTATTTTTATTTTTTAAAAATATTTTTAATTTTTAGATTTTTCGTGTTTAGTTCGGTTTATTATTTTTTATTTTAAAAAAAAATCAAATAGTAAAAATGCACTTGGTTTAATCATTTTTAATAAAATGAAAGTTGAACTCAATTGAATAAAATTAGTGTTTTTAAGGTCTTTAGTAGGAGTTTAGTTTTAAAATTAAAAATTTTGAATGTTAAATCAAGTTACACAAAGTTCAGGGACCAAATTAAATAATAATAAAATGATACAGGACTAAAATGTAAGGAATCTTGCATTGTTTATCCTTCCGAAGAAAAAGGTTTTCTATCCTTTCAGTCAGCTTTCATCAATCTTTTTGCCACCCACTTGCTCCAGAATCGGTATCAAACAAAAGAGCGACGATGGACCGAAAGGCAAAAAAGCCTATTATCATTGTTGGCACCAATCATCAATGTCGAATTTCAATCAAGGCGGAGAAACAAAGCATCGCAGAGCCGATTGTTGTGGTCCACGAAATCCAGAAGCAAAAGTCTCAATCCCCTGTTGCTAAACATCGCCGACGACTCACCTTGCCTCACCGTTCTAACAATGCAAAGAAAAAGATTGCAGAGCATCCTTAGGGACAGGAAGAATCAGATAAGAAAGCAATAAAGAAGAACCTCGACAGAGAGCATAAACATAAAAACCAGAAGCTCGCAGAAATGCAGAGAAGCAAGAGAGAAGACGATCATAAACAAATAAGTGAAAGGAGAAGCCGCTCAATGATTTAGTACGACGGAAGAAAGCAACTTCGCAGCGATCGAGGAGGGAGATGACGGCCCACAAGTAGAAGGAAATGAAAACTTTGACAAATGAATTTATTTACGAAAATGCCGCTGCATTTTTATAATATTTAGTTTTCAGTCCATTTTTTTAGAAAATATTTTTTATAGAAAATATCCCGACCAAACTTATTTTCAAGGGGGGAAGTTTTTGAAAACAATTTGTAGCACTTTGAATATTTTTAAGTGATAATAACGGGATAATGTAAGTTTAAAGAGTCTTCTAATCTCCATGTAATAACATCATTATTGTGCAAATAATTTTGCTAAATCAAGGGGATTTTGCTCTTAATTACTCTGATAGATTTTCTTCAGCAGAATAATCACCATTTAGAACCCAAAAGGTTAGGCATAGACATTAATCCACAATAAGCCAATTAATTGAAATAATGAGTTTTTGAAGGAGCTTAATTTCTTCCAATATCCCAATTGGTGGTCAATGCAATAATTAACCCTTTCATTGATGGCAATAATGAAAAAACACATGCACCTGCCTGCTGTTGGGAGTTCTTCTGGACCGACCTGTCTGTTGAAAAGGGTTTGGGTTCTTACACCGAAAAATTTTATATTTAACTTTCCCTAATCACTTAAATAAAACAGAATTAAGAGCTATAATTATTACTAAATCAGATGATCTTGATCACCAATAATACTTGGTTTGACCATGTGATCATTTAATAGTAATTCAAATAGAAAATTGAAGAATTGTGTATGATGTGAATTAATAAAATAGTGGAAAATGGTAAATTACTCTTTCCTAATTCAAAATTTCAAATTATTTCCCCATAAAACAGAGAGAAAATCCTCTAAATTTCATGTAATGGAATATGGAAATTAGATATTGATTTTGTAAACATTACACATTAATTTAAATAATAAAATATTTTTAAATGTTAAATAAAGGTTAAAATTTCAATTTTGATCTTCCTTATCTTCCAATATTATCACAAAAGAAAAAGCATTACAATTGGTGGTTACAATAAGATTTGACTAGACATAAAGTTAAAGATAAAGCATACTACAAATGGTAGGACGTAAGCAAAATTGGTCTTTCGAAGAAATCCACAAGGTCAATCACCACTTTACGTGGTTGTCAATTCATCTTCAAATTTTATTGAAGTGTCGGTCCAAATTTTCAGAATTAAATTTAATTAAAGTATTTAGGAAATTAAACTTAGTTATAAATATTTATAATTAGAAATATGATAACTAAATATGGAATTAAGTAATATAATTCATTTAAGATTCGAATGTAAAATTTAATATAATTTTTATTACATTAATAATTTATATATAAAATATTAATAAATTTAAATTTTTAAAGATTAAATTAAAATTTAAAAAATTTAGAAATAAATATGATTGATAAAATATAATTGAGAAATTTGAATGAAAAAATAGTATTTTTTTATTAAATTGAATTTTTTATTAAATATTAAATTATTTATTAAATTTGTATATAAATAATTTATTAAATTTGAATTAAGATTTATCTGATTTTGTCCAGCAGCTCCGAGCTGTTAACAGTCCCACAACTTTCTACAGGAATTCCACGATTTTTTTTTCTATTTCATTTTTTTCTTATTGTTAACAGAGTCCATGAAAATTTGCGAAGCCTCAAAGGCAGATGGGCCGAGGCAGGGAGATTGGGCACGGACCCAAAAGTCGGCCCACATTCATTTACCAGCCTTGTCAATTTGGGCCCTTTGACATTTCAAGCACGCGGACCCTGGTCTCGGGCTGACCTTGGACCGAAAGTCTGGAGAACTTCACCTGGTCGTCTTCCCCTGACGGCACACTGCCCGTCCCGTTTCCCACGGCGTACGTTAGCTTCTACTCCGATAACAACTCTGATCTCTGCCCTCTTCCCGTCCAAAATCGAAAATGAGACAAGTTAAAATTATAAATTTGTCTTCAAATTTCTTTTATTTGATTCTGTTTCGGTGATTTCCGGCGAAACAGAAACACCGATGGGCTACGAGAACGATGACTCCGAACAGGCCCACAACGACGAATTGCCGGAAGAAATGGAGACTGTCGTCCTCGATGAGCCTTCCACCGCCACCATCAGCGAAGCTCTTTCCTCCGATTCTCCATCACGGGTCATGAGTTCTAGAATTCCTAACTCTTTCAACTCCTTCCTTCAAACCCCATCCTCCGCCGAAGCTGTCTTCAGATCCTTCGACGGAGATCACTCCCACGACGGCGAATTGAACGGCCACAATAGCTCTGGCGAAACTTCGACCTCGTCGGCATTGTCGACAACCGAGTATTTGAGAATTTCGGTCTCTGATCCGCAGAAAGAGCAAGATTTCGCGAACTCGCTCGTTCCCGGCGGAAACACTTATTACACGTACCTAGTCACGACACGGACGAACATACCGCAGTTCGGCGGATTCGAATTCAGCGTCCGGCGGCGGTTTAGAGAGTTTGTGACGTTGTCAGACCGATTATTGGAGGCGTATCGAGGGTTTTTTGTACCGGTTAGACCCGACAAGAGCATGGTGGAGGGCCAGGTGATGCAGAAGCAAGGATTTCTGGAGCAGAGGAGGGTGGAGTTGGAGAAGTACCTGAGCAGGCTCGCTGCTCATCCACTGATCAAAAGAAGTGACGAACTGAGATTGTTTTTGCAGGTGGAGTGGAAGTTTCCATTGGTTCAGACCAGGGATGTGGCTTCGAGGATGTTTGATGGGGCGGTGAAGCTTCCCCAGCAGCTGTTCAGAGAGACCGCCGGAGCTTTGGACCCGAAGGAGGCGAGTCAGCCTGCGAGAGTGGGGAGTGATTTGCTGAGGATCTTCAAGGAGTTGAGGCAGTCGGTTGCCAATGCTTGGGGGAAGAAGCCGGCGGTAGTGGAGGAAGATGAAGAGTTTTTGGATAAGAAAAAGAAGGTGCTATATTTAGAACAGCAGCTCAGTAATGTGTCCGTACAGGTCAGTTAGTAATAGTTAAGCACTTATGCTTCCACTTTTATACGGGTTACTTAAACTGTGATGAATGATTCACATGGTGGGTATAATTATATAGTAACCCGAATGGCTGAATGCTGTGGGAAAAGCAGCGGAAGCCCAATAGGGGATGTAATTAAACTTCTGAATCCTTGTGTCATCAATTATTGATGGCTAACCATGTGAATTGGGCTATTGAACAGCACATGCTTGGTTAAATTGTGTGAGGCAGATTGAAGATTCAGATTTTGGATCCTGAGTTTGGCATATTGCATGTCCAAAAACTTAATAATTCTAATTGAAAGTGGCTGTAAGATGAATTCATTGTTTGCAAAACATAATTTTGTAATTTGCATTTGTTTGCAGGCTGAATCGCTGGTCAAAGCTCAGCAGGACATGGGAGAGACAATGGGGGAATTGGGCATGGCATTTGTCAAACTAACAAACCTGGAGACCAAAGAAGCCACTTACGAATTTCAAATAGCAAGGGCTGCTGACATGAAATATGTGGCAACTGCTGCTGTGAAAGCTAGCAGATTGTATAGAGAGTTAAATGGACAGACTATCAAATACTTGGTAAAGTCGATAAACTTCCTATATTTATTTTATGAAATTTTGATATTTCTTTAGGTGCATCAGGTGTCTATGGTTTCCAGATAACTGTTCTATGCTTTGGAATTTTTTGGATATTCTCTGAAGATTTTAGGTTATGGTGAGTAAAGCTATTTTGGTCATGTTTGTCACTTGATTATGCAACATACATTGCAGGCTAAACTCCATGAATACCTTGAGTTGATGTTGGCCATCAACAATGCCTTTTTGGATAGATCAAATGCTTTGTTGACTTTACAGACCCTTTTGTCAGAGCTATCTTCCTTGAGTTCAAGGATTGAAAAGCTTGAAGCTGCTTCGTTGAAAGTATTTGGTGGAGACAGGTCAAAAATTCGCAAAATAGAAGAGTTGAAAGGAGCAATCACAGTTACTGAGGGTGCTAAAGATTGTGCTTTCAAAGAATATGAACAAATAAAGGTAAATCTTCTGTATCAATATTCTTAAACTAGTTGCACAACTGTATATTTCACCTTTTGATTTTGGAGGTCTATTTACTTATTATTAGCAGGATTTTAGAAATCCATCTCAGTTGCTGTTATGACCACAGTGATATATGAGCTCGTCACAGAAATTGTAAGTTGATAACTTTGTTGGCTATGTTGCAGGAGAACAATAAGAGTGAACTTGAAAGGCTAGACAAAGAGAAGCACAATGACTTCTTGGGCATGTTGAAAGGTCTTATAGTTAATCAGGTACTTTTCTCCTCTCTTGCTGTAACTTGTTTTATGAATTTTTAGATACTTTGCTGCATCTTGCCATAAGTCTTCTATATAAGCAGTTATAGTATCTTTATCTAGGGTAGATAACTCAAAGTTTTGACTGACTTGCTTCAGGGAAATAATCTTGGGCTTTGAGGATTAATGTGCACTAAAAAATTCCATTTGCTTGATTACAGAAAACAACATTGATGTGGGTGTAATTTGTTTTCTTTTTCCCCAAAATTCAACTAATATGCAACAATAGTAAATTACAAGATGGTGTATAGCTGTGAAGATTTCTCAGGAGGCGTATTTCCTGGCTTAATAGGTTACTGAACACACACATGCAAAAAACTGCACAACTTTCTGAATAGTGATGTAAACTTTTATGTTTGGTTTGCCAACTATGCTGGAAAATACTTTTTCTAGATGAACAGAATAAAAGCAGATTGCAGCATGCAGCATCTCATTTATTTTCTTCTTTAGAGATACGTTGGGAAATCCAAGCTATTAATTATACTTTTATACCTTCAATGTAATTATTGCCTCCCTCTTGAGTGTTCTTTTTCTATGTTCAATTTGTGACTTCTCCAAAATAGTGATCAGCTACTTACTGCATGTCAACAGGCCGGATATGCAGAGAAGATTGCGGGTGTGTGGGAAATGGTTGCAGAAGAAACTAGTGGATATGCTAAAGATAGTAGCTGATGCCCATCGCTGAGATTTTGTTTCTTTCGGCTTTACACAATTACACGCTCCTATTCTTTTATCTAAACAAACTAATCTGAGTAAAAGAAATACTGAAATATAGTTCACTTCAGCGTAGGTTTTTCTGTTTATTTGAGATAGGTGCACCAATTGTACATGTTCATACTTTAATTTTCAATGTGTTCATAAGTTGATCGAAACTTGAAAGACCTTTTACACTTTTTTACATTTTAAAAGCTTCCATTTTGGTTGGAATGGTAAATTGTAACGCAAAACCTAGAATTCAAAAATTGAATAAACCTCTGTCTTAGCCACCGACATACTAGAAAGTGAAAGTCCAGAATTCCCAAATCCTGGCATACCTTCTCAATCAAATTGTTCAAGGCACTGAACACTATTATTGCCAGACCTTTGTGGCCCCATTTTCGGGTCTAATCTCTTCTACTCGCTGGAGGACCTGCTCTACTTCCGGCCTTGCAGATGGTAAGAGATTGACACAATGCAAAGCCAGTTTCAGAGTCTCAATCAACTCATTTTGAACGACAGAAGTATGCTTCCTCAGTTTCGGATCAAACACTTCGTTTACCTTCCTCTCCTCCATTGCAGAGGCAACCCACCGAGGCAGATCCATCCCATTGTTCCTCGCCTCAGTGGGGGACTTCCCTGTCACAAGTTCTAGAACAATCACACCGAGACTGTACACATCAGTCTTCATGTTTGCGTTCTCGAGCCTGGAGAGCTCAGGTGCCCAGTACCCAAGGGCTTCTGCGGCCAAGATTGCATTAGCATTCGCTTCCCCCACCATGAGCCTCGAAAGGGCATAATCCGAAACTTTGGGATTCATCTGTTCATCGAGGAGGACATTGCTTGATGTGAGGTTCCCGTGAACTATCTTCACATGGGCATGAAGATAGAGCAAGCCTTGTGCAGTGCCCCGCACTATCTTCACCCTTGTCGGCCAATCAAGGGGCATGCCAGGCCGTTGAGCTGCAAAAATTCATCCAACTAAATCAGCCAACTTTCAGAGTAATGTCTGTTTGGGTATTTGTATTTGTGGTTTTCTGTTTTCAGTTCTCAGGTTCTATATCCTGTATTTTTTTCTAAACAGAAAAGACTGGATCTTGAAACATCGAGTAGGCCATTACTGTTTTCCTATCATTTTCATTTTCAAGCAAAAATAGTTTCACAGAATTCTGAAAATTGTTTTCAAAAATAGGCAACTTTTCTAAGAAAAAAAATCTCCTGAAAACAATTTTTGAGAAAAACCTGCCAAAGAGAGAAAATTGTTTCGCAAACAAATCCACACATGCGTATTGCGCTCACCATGGAGTAACCTTGCAAGACTCCCCCTAGGCATGAAGTCAAACACAAGAAGCTTATCTCCCCTTGGACCAAAGTAATAAGCCCTAAGAGCTAAGAGATTGGGATGTCTGATCTTGCCGAGAAGTTTGACCTCAGCTTCCAATTCCTTCCGGCTTTTAGTAAGCTTTGCTCTCAACCTCTTCACCGCAAGTTGCTTCCCGTCCTCCATTGTGGCCTTGTAAGCTGTCCCATAAGTGCTTTTCCCCAAAGCTTCTGCCATTGCTGAGAAAAGCCCCTCTTCAGTTAAAGCCACTGGTCCTTCAAACCGGACGAGCTTTCCTCCTGTCTCTCCACCACCTTCTCCACCCTTTTCAGGCCTTGCCCGACCGGCCTTTCCGCCAGGCTGGCTGTCCTTAACCTTGGACACGGCTGTTTTCCTCGTCAGGTAACAAAGTACAAGGAAACAAAGGACGACAACAATGAAAATCCCAAAACCTATGAAAATAATGTTTCTGGAATCATGCCTCCGGTGATGAGTTCGATTTGTTTCAGCAGAGCGTCCGGGGATATGAGCAGGAGATGCTGGAGGCGGACAAGGGGTTGAAGCAGTATACCCACATAAGTGGAGATTTCCCACAAAAGAGCTTGAATTGAACTTTTGGTAGAGGTGGGTAGGAACAGAACCTGAAAAATTATTATATGATGCATTGAAGTAAGCTAGTTTTGGTAAATCACCTAAAGAACTGGGTATTTCTCCACTAAGATTGTTATAGGCCAAATCAAGTTCGGTAAGTGATGAAATTCTTCCAAAAGTCGCCGGAATTTGGCCGGAGAGTCTGTTTCCTTGCAAGTTAAGAACTGAAAGTGAGCTTAAATTTGAGAGACTAACAGGTAAACTTCCATTAATACCAGCATTAGAAAGATCGAGAGTTGTGAGTTTATAAAGCCTCCCTATTTCACTCGGAATTGAGCCAAAAAGTGAATTAAAGCTAAGATTGAGCCCAGAAAGATTGGCAGAACCAAAAATCCCACCCGGGATTTCTCCGGTGAGCGAGTTGTTACTAAAGTCCAGCGTCTGAAGAAGAGGACACGACCCAAGTGAATGAGGGATCGAGCCAGAAAGTTTGTTGTTAAAAAGCTGAATTCCTCTGAGATTTCGGAGGAAGCCCAGAGATAGAGGGATTGGGCCTTGGAGGAGATTGTCATGGAGGCTAAGTTTTCGGAGAGCTTGAAACTGCCCAATGCTTTCACTGATTTTACCTCCAAGACCCTTCCATGGAAGCTGGATCACTATGACTTGGCCTTGGGCACACTTGACCCCAATCCATCCGCCGGAGCAGGCGCCCTCGCCGGAGTCGTTCCAGCTTTTGAGGAATCCTTCAGTGTCTATCAGTTCACGCTTGAAGGCTTGGAGGGACTGATAGTCGGATTGGGTGACCATTACTCCATCCCATTGGGCTGTGCAGATCAGAAGCTGGAAAAGCCAGATGAGTTGGGTTCGTAAAAGGAGTTTTTTTGTAGAACCAAAGAAGGAATGAGGACAGCATTGACTCTTATCTCTCGGAAACTGAAGGTTCTTAGATGGGTTTGCGAGGAAACTGTTGAAATTGGTGGTTTGAGTTTCCATGGAGTCTTTGGGTTGCAGAAAAATGAACAGAAAGAGGAGGAGGAAGAAGAAAGTTCAGAGGATCAGGTCATTGATTCCATTTCTTCTCCCATGAACTTTTGCTGTGTTTGAGCTGACCTGAACATGACTGGTATATTAAGGGAGACAAGGGAGTGAAAAGCTGAGATATGTGATGAAGTATGTTCCTGTGATGGATAGAGAGAGGGGGGTGGATAGTGGCCACTACAAACGAATATTGTTTTATGGGAAACATTCTAGTGTTTAGTTGATACTGTTTTTCTCCCATCCTTTTTGTTTTAAATTAATACTACTCTAGAGAGCCGACCAACATCAGAAATTCAGAGAGGTTCAAGAATACTTTTAGGCAACATTCAGGAATGCTTGTAGAATTGTTTTTATTTTTTTATTCTCCAAGGGAATTGGATTAATAAGTATTGCAAATTAAATAGGATTGCCCGACCATAAATCAAAAATAAAATAATAAATGGGATGATAATTTGAATTATTTATTAGAATTTTTTATTCAAAAGAAAAAAAATAAAAAGTAACCATATAATTTATTATGAAATGGACATTTTGTCTTTCTTTTAATAGACAACTCTTTATTTTTCTTCAGAAAAAGAATAAATTTTTAGAGATTGATAAATAAATAAAGAATTATCTTGATTTCTTTACAACATAGACTTTAGAGTAAGCTTCATAAATCCAAATGGGTAGTTTGGGTAATGATCAGCCACTTTCTAATGTTACGTTTGGTAGTAGAGATGATGGAGGGAATAACGTAAAGAGGGTAGAGAGATTAGGAAAGGGATTGAGTAATGATTATGTGTTTGGTTGAGAGACAGAAAAGGATTGTGAGAGATTTAATTTTCGTTTTCGAGTTTGGAGTTTATCAAATCCTTTCGCATTATTGCATTATTAACCTTTTTAATTGGCCGGGCCATAGATGGTAACCCCTTTTAGTGGGGCTACGGCAGCGTGGTCCTCGACGGCTACGTCCGGCCATACGGCTTTAAAAGACACCGCTGGGTTAGAAGTCACTTCTAGGCCTTGTTTGGTTATTTGAAAGTTAAGAATTTTAAATCAAGTTTCCTTTTTCAAAAAAATTAAATTAAAATTTTTTAAGATTAATCGTTTACTTTTTTCAAAAAAAAAAAAGGCTCATGATTATTTTTTCTAAAAAATATTAAAATTTAAAATCTATCCAACCAAACATCTCTCGAGTTGGCTTTGCCACTTGTCTTGAAAAGTGCCCTTCTGTGCGCCCATGGTACAAGGTCCCCGCTTGAGCTGATGGATTGCTGTGGGTGCTTAATTATTCGGGTTTGATCCGCGTTGTGTTGTCAAAAAAGTAAAAAAAAATTTAAAAAAAGAACATTGATGAACATAAGAAACTTCAAGAATCCAAAGTTTAATATAAATGGGATTTATCATTTTCACTTCCACTCGAAATGTCAATTTTACATAATTGTTTTTAAGAAAAAAAAAACAAAGAAAGAAAAATATGTTCCTAAGCAGTGCATACATGGATTCATAGTTTTGATATATTTTTAAAATGCCAAGTCATATAACTTCCTTAATTTTATACATGATTCAATTCGCTCAATTCAAGTTATTTAAGAGTTTCAAATAATAAGAAACATAAATGAATAGATAAATAAGATATTTAGTTAGTGTCCCTCTCTTTAGAAAATTAGCCAACGAGGTGTATAATTTTTTTAACTTATATTTTAATCTGTCCTTCTTAACTTATTTAATATGAGATTCATGACACCTATAGATTTAAATTTCCCTCAAGCTAATCTCTTAATGGTCAGTATTCAAACACTCTTGTTCCAACAACCATGGGGGCATGACTCTCTCTAATTCTTGATATCCTTACCAAGATGAGCTCGTGACCTCTTATTGCTCTACCTACCTCCGGAGCGGTTACTATTCAAACACTCTTGTTCCAACTCTTATTGCTCTACCTACCTCCGGAGCGGTTACTATTCAAATACTCTTGTTCCAACGGCTACGGGGGCATGACTTTCACTTTTTCTATTTAATTCTTGATATTCTCGTCAAGATGAGCTTGTGACCTTTATTACTCTACCTACCTCCCTAAAACATTTAGCATAAATGTCACCGCCATCGGACTTGTTCCCAAGAAATTAGATTTAATACTATTTTGTCACATGGACCATTACTTTCTCCTCCTAAAACTTAAAAATATTTTACTGGTCTGATAAATATACCCGTTTATATCACAATCCACCTTTTCACCTATCTAGTGTCAGATCCATGAGACACTTGGTTTGAACTTCCCTCAAACCAAACCTTGTTCAAACGGCCTCGTTTAGACAGCCATGGGGACATGACAATAGTCTTTAAATTTATCATTTCTACTAAAAGAAATAAATGAATTACTTTATATTATTTAATACAAAATTTTAATTTTTCTACATTATTTCTTGCCAATATAAACCATGTCAAGTTAATTTCTGTTACTGTACAGGACATTGAATAGTTAAAGAAGCACTATTGAAGGCATCTTCACATTTATGGGGGCATTCGGATTGGAGGATAGGATATAGTGTGATAAAATAAAATTGGATAAATTTATCCGGATTGAAAAGGTTTATTACACGTTTGGTTTAACAGATAACAATTGAGATAAAATTTTTGAAAAGTAGGATAAAATTTTAAATTTACCAAAAAGCCCTTTCTTATATGGGTTAAAAAAAAAACAAACAAACCCAGATCCAGCTAGCCCGCCAATCGGATCGCACGATGGAGTCAGCTGGCCCGCCATCTGCGTCATCCGTGGCGGCCCAGTCATCGTCCTCCCTCTACATCATCGGCGGTGGTCTAGTCGTCGTCCGTCCAGCCAGATCGGTTGTTTGGTGTCCTCGTCAGGCAACAAGCGTCGGTGATCGTCATCGTCGTCCTCTACGACCCCACAAGCATCGTCGTCAGCCACGAGCGTCGGTAGCCCAGTCGTCGTCCTCCCTCTACGTCGTCGTCGATGGCCTAGTCGTCGTCCTTCCAACCGGATCGGTTGTCTGGTGTCCTCGTCTGCGACCCAGTCGTCGTCGTTGTCGTCGGGCCACAAGCATCAGCGGGAGTGGTCGTCGTCCTCCTTCTGTGTCTCGTCCTCCCTCTGTGTCTCGTCGTTCTCTCTCTGCCCCGACTCCCTTTGGTTTCACAACATGATGCTAGAGAACGGGTAAGGGTATTGTTGTCCAAAATTAAACCTTGTTAGAGGGGACAAATTTTATCCCCCGAACCGCAGAATACATTATCCGGTCAACACAGATACATATCTTTATCTGGTTCTGTTACACATCAACCAAATGCGTGATAAGGCTGATAAAATTATCTTTCTATGCCTTGTCAGCCCTACCGAACAAGGTTATGGGATTGCATTCACAAGAATGAACAAATATCATCAATTTTGTAATGATTTTTTTTTTTTTTTTATAGTTTTTGGAATCATAAGGTACAGAGTTCACATAATCTACCTCTGCAGTAAGGGTAAGATTGCGTATACTTGATAGGCTCCAAATGATCCAGTCCCTTCTAACCATTGGGATCAAATGACAGTAGTTTATTTTTATCCCTCAATCTTCATCATTGATTCGAGACACTTGGATTCGACTCCTCATTCATCCTGTCTACAAGCTTCTGTTTAACCTTTCCAAAAGCGACTTCTAGATTCATCATCTGTAACATGATTTTTCATTTCAACTACAGTTATATGCAGGACCAATTTCATAAATCAAATTAATCATTTTGAACGATAAGAATCAGTCCCATGCATACCTCTTGCTGAGCGAATCTGTTATAGATGAATAACCCACTAAACAAATCGAAACTGTCTTCCATTGTGCTGTCTTTCTGCCAAGAATCCCACGTTAGTGTACTTCATCTTCATGTAAACAAGGTTTTGTTTGGTGGCCCAGAAGAATAAATGGAAATGGAAAAGGAAATATGTCCAACCATGTGTTCAGTCTTCAACACCACCACCACAGCCCCCCCCCCTCCAAAAAAACAAAAAAACAAAAAAGCCAGCAAATAAAGTCAAGGATTTATGAGAATGGAGGAGGATATGAAATGCCAAGCATTACCAATTTAACCAATGTCTGAAAGTTCTTGGTGTCAATAGAGGTGGAGCCAATCTCCATCTCCGACAAGATCCTGACAGAACAACAAAATTTAAGTCCCAGGACAAAGGATTCATATCTTACATGACTAGGCAGGAAATATTGTAATACCTTCCAATTGTGTGAGAAAGGAATTGACTTCTCGCAGCCAATTTGTCGTGCTCCTCACAAGAAAGTTCCAACATTTTGCATCCCTGAAATGAACTATTAAACAAGTGAACGAGGAAATTTAATTAAAAAGCAAGAATATAATCTCCATTCAAGAGAAGCTGACATGGCATATCACATAGTTTAAGCTCAGAAATAGAAGATGGCAGATGGGTGGATGTCCAACACTGGTTTATTGGCCTAGTGGTGTTGGATTGTGGAAAAGATGGAATCATTTGTTGAATGATTTCTATTTTTCAAAAATTTTAATAATCAAAATTTCTAAGGCAGTATTTGGAACTTGGACGTGTTAAGGAGAAGAAAATATATTATGAGGAGCTAAATTATGTTCCATTTTCTAGTTGGGTGCGAAAACGGGGAGACAATGAATTAATATACTCAAATCAACTCATTAAATCCTCATCCCGACTACATAGAGTTGGCTACCTAGATTCTCCGATTCCATTTTCAGTTAAATTACGATTGATCATGTCTACCTTCGAAAAAACAATTTCTTATTGATTAACAAGAATAAACAAATGAAGATATCCAAGCAATTTCATCTCCCTCCATTTTCTTTTCACTCCTCAAATCAATGAGCAAATACAGCATAAAGGTAGAAGAGGAGACACGCTGATTCAGGTTGCAATGGTAGTTAATTCTCCTGACAATATTATCAGAGGTTAAACTTCTCCTGCCAACATTATCAGAACACCAGATACTTCAATGGGTTTGAATAAATTTGTGAAAACCATCCTGCATGTAGACCCCTCATTCTTAATATAATCGTTCTGAAATATGATATAAAGAATCGGGAATATGTTTAGATCGTGGTCACGGAGACAGGCAGACATTTTAAAGACTCCACCACGGTCGTGAGATATGAAGGTGGAACATTGTCTCCTGTTTAAAAAGGAAAATGATGGGGCTAGACATCACAAAAAGTGTTTACATATAGGCTTTATCATTCATTGCTGCATATTTTCAAAAACCTTTTGCTCTTCTCAAAATCTTTTGCCGTTCAGACCCCCACCCACCTCATCCATTCCTCCAATGTTCAACGTAACTGCCCAATACCAAAACTTGTACTAAATTCTACGTCGAACATTGAAATCACATTTTATTATTCCGAAGCCTGTAAAATATATGTCACCCACCTCGCTTTCAAAGATATGCAGGAAACTCGAGCACACAGCTTCTTCCCTTATTCGGACCCTGTCATACACAAAGGTGAGGCCTTCCCAGCCGTCTCGTCCGCTCTGAGGCCCAAACATTGGATGAGTGCAGAGGACGTCCGACTCCGGAGGCAGCACCTTCAAATCACACAACCAAAACAAGCTTAATCGTACCCAAATTGGTCACAATAATGATACTTCAAATTGGGGTTCGTTAGTTAATCTCCATACTTGCAGTAGAACTTCTCTTGGGTGTTCCTTGATGGAAAGTACGTCGACGAAGAGCGTTGGCCGTTTTAGGCGGTGGAAGGGCATGGATTTTACGACGTCTGCAAGGGAGAGGATCGAAGTGCATATCAGTATGACATCGTTGTCTGCTTCGAAGAACTCGCCCATGTCTCTGTCAATACGAAACAAAGCAATCTGTTAGATGGCCAGAGATTGTCTATCAATGTACAGAAAACATGTGCTTGTACCTGTAGAATGAGATATCTAGATGGGAACAGATGTGGGAGTAATCTGTGCGGGAAGTGGCAGTGATGGCGTGGCCCTGTTTCAATATGGTTTTCGAAAGGAACTGGGCGAAAGGGCCCAACCCTACAACGCCTATCTTCAGGGATCTTGCCGAGGAAGAAGACGGAGTAGACATTGTACAGAGAGAGGCAGAGAGACAGAGAGAGACGGGTGGGGAGAGGTGGCTTAAAATGAACGCAAAATTATGGAGGAAACACTGGCGTGACGGCCGATTCCCGCTTCATCCTTGTTCAAGTTGCCGTGCTTGATCGGAGCAAGCATCTTGCGAGGACCACAATTTTTGTCGACGGGACCAGATTTCGATTAGGTGTTCATCGTTGACTTTCATTGCACATGATAAGTTGGTTCTTGTTGTTTTCTTTAACACTCATTCTTTCAGATTTTTTAATTTGAAAAATTACTTAAATGTTTTAAGAAAACCAAATAATTTTAAAATCCTTACTGTTTATATAAATTAATACGTATACAACTTATTAATTTGAGCAATTTTAGGTAAATACAAAATATGCAATCTAGAAGTTTATGTTAGATATAAGGGTTTGTTCGGTAAATAAGATCGGATAAGGTAGGATAGGGTAGGTAGTTGGATAAATTATCCTAATTGTATAGTGATCTGGATAATTATTTTATTTAACAAAGGTGGTGGAAGTGGTAGTAGTAGAGGTAGTATTGTCCAAATAAGTTGGGTAGGGGTCGGATAGGTTCGAATAAAATTATCCTACCCCTTTCCCCAATATAATTTATCCGAATTTGACCATACTATTATCCAATTTCTCTCATGCCTGGACTTTATCCAATTCTACTTTATCCGATTTACCGAACATAAATCTGAATAGGATAAGAGTGGATAAATTATCTTTATCCACGCTTATCCGGTGCATCGAAATAATAAGAAGATAATGATAAAGTTTGTTCAAAAATTTAAAAAATATTTATTTTAAAATTAATTGGACAAGAAGGATAAGAAGATAAGAATAGAGTTTGTCCAAAAAATTAAAAGGTTTTTAGTTTAAAATTAATTGGTTTACATTTCAATCTTTTATATTAGATTATTTGTGCGAGTTACTACTTTTAAAGAAATATTAAAAATAATAATAAATAAATAAGTGATTAAAGTATAGAAATTAAGAATGTTTATGAATTTTATTAAAAATAGCAGAAGCTGAAAAATTATTATTTGATAAAATAGTTGTAATAATTATTTTATTATGTTAAAATATTTAAATTACTTATTATTTTAAAAGTAATATATATGGCTATAAAATAAATTTTCTTGTGTTGTAAGTGCAATTTTGAAATTGTTAAGATAAAAGAATAAATAAATTATTAATAATTTATATAATTATATTTACATAAGTTATTAATAATATTTAAAATCTAATTATTGACATTCTTCTTTTCAATATAATTTTACTTATTCTTAAAAATATTAGGATATATATGACTAACAAAAATTTTAATTATTCATAATTATGTCATTAATTACAAGAAGTTTGAGTTTAGATATGTCTACTTCTTGTTTTTTTTAATTGAAATTTAGGAAAAAATGTAGTACAAGAAGCACCAATACAAATAAGTAAAACTACTAAAAAAATAATTAAAAATAGAAATTTGTTGAAAAATAATTCATGCAAATAGACACATTGAGAGTTATTCTCACACCACTTTAAAAAAAAAAAAAAAGATTAGATAGGAGTAGAGATCATTAAATGTTTATCGATTGTTCAGTATAAGTTTAGTTTGAAAGAATTAAACTTTTTAAAAAGTATTAGTTATTACTACTGATTTATCTTTTCACACCTAATTCACCCTTTATAGCATTAAGAGTAATATGACCCAATAATTACGTGTAAAAAATTTTAAAAAATTAAAACTCATTGATTTGAACTTCTCAACTATTAACTGACTCAAAAAAAATTTGTTACCAAATACTCCAAGTCATAATATGATTTACCTCCGCACATTGGTTTTGACTTCAACTATTATATATATGTGTGTGTGTGTGTGTGTGTGTGTGTGTGTGTAGTGCTAATAAGTGAACATGAGGTTTACTTTTTTTCAACTATAATAATCCTATTTCCAATACGACTAATTAAACTGATAAACCTAGTTTGATTTCCCACTCAACTGAGCTAGACGTGGCTCCCTAACATTCATAGCACCCACCTCAAACTGCTTTTGGAGCTTATAAGTGTCTTCTGCATTCCTCAACACCACTCGTTTACAACAGCTTTAGCCGAAGGAAATTCCTACCTCTACAAAACATGTGCTTAAATCACAAAACAGTGAGCCAACGTCCTTGCTTTCCAAAAAAATAAAAAATAAAAAGGGAAACAATAGAAGCTCAAACAAGCCAGGTACCGGGTACCCAGATCCATGTCTTGCACCCGAATATCAGATCCAAATCTGAATTGATAGCGGGATGAGTATCCATGCCAAGCCCCTGATATTAAAAAGAAAACAAATTGATGGATCTCAAGAAAAAATTTAAACATACTCAAGATGAACAACTCGATGTATGGGTGATAAATCACTGCTCCTTTAATAGCTTACATAATTAAACCTAAGAATTTATATGCTAATAATAAACCAATAACCCTCCATCTTACTGTGATTCCCATTTGTGGACTTCTCATCCCTCCCAATTACTTGCTTGCTTCCCAATCTTCTGAAGCACTCTAATGAGTTCCTCCTTCGTCACATTCCCGGTCACCGTTACTTTGTTCAATTGCGTATCTAGGTCGTAGGTTTCAATGTCTGCTATTCAAAAACAAAACCAAGCCCGTTAGTTTAGTATTCAACTCCGCTCAAGTTAATTAGAAAAGTTTTACATATGCATAACTCTTTATAGATTAAATTTGAATTAAATCAGACAAATCTAAATTTAAATCTAAATAATTATATTCATATCTAAATCAGATAGGATCTCTGTCTCCTAAATTATATTTAAATTTGATAAATAATTCAAAATTCGATAAGAAAATTCAATCTGATAAAATAATAATAATCTTTCGCATTTAAATCCCTTAACTTTATTCTATTAATCATATTGATTTCCAAATTTTCTAATTTTCTCAATTTAATCACCACAACTTTATTAATATTATATATAATTATTAATTTAATTTCAAAATATTATTAAAATTTAGATTTAAATTAAATTACTTAATTTTATATCCAATCCATTTATTTCAAGTTACGAATATTAATAATCAGATACAATTTATTAAATATTTTAATCAAATTTGAATACTAAAAATCACATTAAATTCAAATCATATTCGAATTAAAATCTAACTCATTGATGGCTCTGTATACATTTATAAATCATATCTTCTAAAACCATAATAAATCATTGTTTTAATCAATTAATTTATTTATTTACCAAAAAAAAAATTAGCTGGGCGTCAAAGAGGTTGCCAAGATTCATCAGATGTAATCAATGATCAAATTAATTAAGCACACAGTTACCTTCTATTTTCTTAATAGCCTTGAGAATTTTCTTGATACAGCCGGAGCAGTCCAAATCCACCTTCAACTCCACCACCTAATTGGACTTAAAATAAAATAAAAATCTTCCACAAAATAAGTAGAAATAAAAACAAAAACAAAGACTTGGAAGAGTAACCAAGACTTACATTCCCCATTATCTAGCTTGCGGATTGTTAAGGTTTTGCGGAGTTCTGTGGATTGAAGAAGAAGAAGAAGAAGAAGAAGAAAAAGAGGAGGAGGAGGAGGAGGAGGACAGAGAGTGGTTTGATGATTAGGCGTGCGAATGCACTTAAGTAACTGTGCATAGGTGGATCAATTGCAAGGTATTGGATTCTTCTTTTGGTGATAGGAAGCTCCACTTCGTGAAAAAGCTTAGCTTTATTTCTGCCTTTATTGACTTTTTTCGGGGATTAAATTTCAAACAAGTGGACGGTCAGGAATCAGTGAATCACGATCTTTGTCAATATTGGACCCGACAGAGGTGTGGGATTATCGGACTTTTCTTCCTTTGGACCCGGGATTTGGAAAGTAATTTAATTCTTTTTAAAACCCAATTACACCCCAGTTTGGTGGGCACGAGCGCCAGTGCGCCACTGCCATTGCCAAGCTGGTTTTGTTAAAAGTGAAGGGTATTTTAGACTTTCTCAGGCAACATAGGGGTTGGAAGAAAATTATCCAAGTACAATACAGGTTTGACTAAACAAGAGATTTCTGGAGTCTGGACTCCTCTCCCTTTCTTGAAAAATAAAAAATAAAAAATAAAAATGACATCTGTGGGCTGCCATAACTGGGCCTTTTCTTTGGTAGTGGGCTGGCCGTGCAGGCCTATTCTGGAATTTTAAACTAAAGAGGCCCGTTTAAAGGACATTTCAGATAACAGAACAGAGATTGAATATCAACCTTCTGGCCCAATACTCATCTCACATTTTTCGCTAGAGAACCCGTGCCACAAAAAATTTTCAGCGAGATGACCCTTCTCCTCGAGGATGGGTGGAACTAAACACAGAACGGACATCTAATGCTAATATGAGGCAGATCAGATGTGGGGCTTTTTTACGTATCATGAAGGTGATTGGATTAAGTGTTTAAAAAAAAATAATTTTTTTAATTTTTTAAAATTTTAATTCAAAAACAAGAACTATAAATTTTATATTTTATATTTTTAAAGTGAAATGAATAATATATTAATTTTTAATTAAATGAATAATTCAAAAAGATGAAATTGGGTTATTTTCATCTTTTATTTAACAAAGTTGTTGAGTAACTAATAGTTAAATAAGTAAGCATTTTTTAAGATAAAAATTAAATTAAGTATCAATTAGTAAATTTGACAAGTAAATAAAATAATATTTTTATGAAAAATATAACAATGATATTCAGCTTGTGCACATCATTTTCAAATATATATTTAAAAAAAAATTGACGTAATAAATGTTGACAAGTCGACAAAATATATACCTAAAAGGTTGCAAATTTGACTCATGAGAGGTATAAGGATAATTTTATACTTCTAATTTCAAAGCGCAATTATTAATAATTACCCACCCACTGTCTTATTTGTTTAGTGACATTGTCATGCAATTATCTTCAAATAAATTAAAATTGACACAATATAAATTATTTTTCTGATGTCGGATGATTTAAATTTGTTTTTAAATATTTAAAATTTAAATATTTAATGAGAATATATAAATCAAATTAAATATATTAAAATATATATATATATATATATATATATTTAGAAACAAAGATAAGACCTGGTTAGAAAAGATGTTCGAGAAAGCATATCAAAATACGTCAACCATCCTCTCAAATCAAAATTCTGCTTTTCAAAATTGGCCATTATAAGAAGGAAAAAGAAGGCGATGAGTCACCGCAGCACTTTAATTATTTCACTCCACCACCCCACTGAAAAGAGATTAAGTAATAATGGTCCTTTATTAGATTTTCTACAAGTATGAGGTGTTTGATTAGATTTTTAAATTTTCTTTTTTGCAGGAATTACTATTAGTTTTATGACATATTTAAATTAATATTAATCTTATAGTCCACAGTTCAGGATTTGATTGAATTCAGTCAAATTTAGAATTCAAAATTCTATTTTTACTATTTAAATAAACAAATAAAAAATTAGATTTTGATTCCATAGATTTGATCAAAATTTACCCAACTTGTCCGGATCCCTGAAACTGATAATTTTTAATGGGATTTCGACTTTAAAAAGTTATTTTCTAATTTAACTCCTCTCTTAACTTTTTTTATTTAGTTAAAAAAATAAAATATAATAAATAATAGAATCATGAAAAATTTTATTTCATATTTCAAATATAATAAATGATCAGTTAACATGTAATGTAAGTGTAAGACAATTAAACTATATCTTATACCGTTGATTTTATTAAAATCAACAAATGAGATTAATATCTGTTGATTTTGATCAAATCAACAGTGAAGATGTGGTGTAATTGTTTTAAACTTACACTTGGTGTTAGTTAATCATTTTCATTCAAAAATTGCTCAATATAGATCACATGCATATATAATTTATTTTCTTTAATTGATTTGGATTTTTAATTTTTTCTCTTGCTTTATTTTCACATTTATATCCATCATCAATCAGTTTACTCTTAAATTAAATATTTTTATTTAATTTATTTTTTTCAATTTATAGTTGCTATTGACCATGCATAGGAGAGATTGACATTATTATCTACTCTGATAAATCTTTTATAAGAGCAATTGTTTTAAAAGGTATAATAGTAAAAATTTTATTTTTAATTTCAAAAATAATTTTTTTCCAAACTTCAAATAGTATTTTGCAAGTATCATATTTTATTTTTTTGCCAAATACTAAAATAGGATTTTGATTTGAAATTCATAGAATTCTAAATTCAATTCCAAATCCAAATCTCATTCTTTTTTTTTTTGGCCAAATATAGGATTAATGATTTAATTACATAAAAAATAAAAAAAAATCTGATTATATTCTTATTACTTAAACTGTGAGGGCTTAATGGTTATAGCTCAGGTCACATCCCAATTGCTATTAAGAGGTCGCATTATTAGCACGCATGGGGTCTTCTTCCCATGATAAGCCTTTTTATCCACACGAAAATGAAATTTAATTTAGATGTAAATTATTTATAAATTAAAATATTAATTTCTTATTCTCTCTTTTTAAGACTTTGACCTTTAGTATACCATAAAATTATTTATACATATGTTTATAGTTAATTTAACTCGTTTAATTTACCAAGCACTAGAATTTTTTTTAAAAAAAAATAAGTGACATTGTGGAAAGTAGGGAGAAGTTTCTTTTTATTTTAATGAATTTAAACCCTTAAAATCTTTTATATTATTATATTAAATTTTAAATTTATTTATTTTTAACTGGGTGGTTTAAAAGTTCAAAGTCCTAATTTAAATTATATATATATAAATTGAATTGAGAGTTAAAAGAAAAGAGTCCTTCTGTTGTTGTTTGGAATTATTTCTATAAAATTAAAAATTGTAGTTTAAAATATAAGTGAGTGAAAGTGGATTAAAAGTAAAAATTGGATCCATTTGCAAAATATGTAAAAAGAGTGGGAAAAGTAGTAAAATAAATGTTAGAAACACAACATATGTAATTTTGGATTTGAGGAATAATTTTGAATATAGAAAAATTAAGGACAAAATATTTTAAAATTAATTTTTTAATTGTAATAATACCATTTTAAAAAAACTTCATCTATTATACTTTTTAAATCAGTTTTTAATTTTATTATTTTTATTTGAATGAAGATAATGGGATATGATAAACAGATTTTCAAAGATTTTATGGGTACATGTAGATATTGGGAAGTGTAAAGGTAAGCAGACACCACCTTATCACTAATGGATGCTGATCAAGGAATAAGGTATTCAGAATAAGGAATCTGTGGTCCGATGTTCCCACCGTGGAGAGCATAATAGCATATGCCCGCTGATTTACCTTACTTTCCACCATTTCCAGGTATTGCTTGTCACTGTTAACTGGTAAGCAGCCAAATTGGCTACTCAAATAACAGGAATAAGTTTTATTCGAGGAATCGAACCATACGTGAGAACTTAGGTAAAAATGATATATTAATATTACATGCCGGAATATAATTGGAATTTGGAGATTCTCCAAATTGATATTCCACTGCATCCGTTTCGACAAGACTGAAATTGGACGAAGGGAGTGTTTGGTTGGTGAATGTTCGGGGGTTGCATTCTTTTTAATTAGAAATATTGTTATATAAAAATTCTCGTAATATTTTATTTGTTGGATAAATATACAACAAATTTTTTTTTATGTGCGTCAAAATATTTTACTTTTATTATACAGATTTATATATATTATCACCTTCAAATCATAAAGTAACCATCAAATATTATTAGGCGAAATGGGGCTTTAAAAAAACAAAAATATATTACAGGAATTTAAAAAATGCAGTAGAGAAAATAAAGAAAAAAAATTGGGCTCAAGAAATTCTCTAATTATTCTGTATTTATGTTTTTCTGTCATTCTAAATTATAAAATTTTCCTTTTGTAAGTAAGTGAAATGAAGTTAAATTTTTACAAAAATATATAAGCAAGTGACTTGTTTGATATCAGGTTTGGAAAAACAATCTTATTTAAACCCAACAATTTTATTTAAAAAACTTACATCAAATCTTATACTGTTAATTTTGTTAAAATCAACAAATGATATTAATTAAAAAAATATAACTGCAAATTAGTTATTGAAAGTTATTGGAAAATAACTATAATTAATCTTATTCGTTAATTTTGACAAATCAACAATGTAAAATTTAGTATTTTTTACACTTACACTAGTGTCAATTGGTTATTTCTTACTTAAACCCAAAAATTGAACCTTAGATTTAAGAAATTGAATTTCTGAAAAAACTCATATTTAATTTGGGATTAAATTAGATATTTAAATCTAATTTTTGGGGTTTAAAGTGTAATTATTCTTGAAATTTCCATTCCCTAGACCAATTTAATTCAAATAAAATTTTTGAGGGTTTTTAATATTTTTATTTATTATTATAACAATTTGAACTTGTGTATTTTTTGTATTATATTTTTATTAAAATAATGAGTTTGTAAGTTTTTTTCTAAAAATAATCACAATATATTTCATCCTAAAATTCAAAAAAATGTTAAATTAAATTATATAATAAAATTAAACATTTTTTATAATATCATTAAAAAAAATATTAATAATTTATATATTTATATTTATATAAGTTATTAACAATATTAATCTAATTATTGACATTCTATATTAGGAGAATGTCAATAATTAGATTTTAAATATTGTTAAATTCATGTAACATATTATTGTTTTGAAAATGGCTAGAACTCAGAAGAAGGAGGGATATTATATGCATTATTTTTTTTTAAAGCGCCATTTTACCTAATAAATATGTGATAGGTACCTTATGATTTAAAGGTAATAATATATATAAATCTGTATAATAAAAAAAAAATATTTTTACGTACACAAAAAAGGGACGTATATTTATCCAACAATTAAAATATTATAAGAATTTTTATTTAACAATATTTTAAATTATTTAAAATTATGATATTAATCACTCGTTTGACTATTTTTAGTTAAAATTCTAACAAAAATAACACAAAAACAGATAACTTAGGCAGGCAAAAAATTAAATTTTCATATAGAAATTGGAAACTGTTAATAAATAATTCTTCCAACCAAGCAATTTAAGTTTTAATTTTTTTGAAATTTTCTTTTCCAAATTAACCTCGGCAAAAGCAAAGTT
This sequence comes from Thlaspi arvense, assembly GCA_911865555.2. Taxonomy (NCBI): domain Eukaryota; kingdom Viridiplantae; phylum Streptophyta; class Magnoliopsida; order Brassicales; family Brassicaceae; genus Thlaspi; species Thlaspi arvense. Next base: position 7,054 of record CAJVSB020000511.1, on the reverse strand, counting down.
GAATTGTACTTGGTTTCCTTTGAAAATGAAGCCGGCCTTGTCCCAATGTCAAGACAGCCAAACCACCAACCAACCAAACGCGACTTTAGCTAGCAGCTGTTAGCATGAAAAGGATGCTTGATAATTTTTGTAAAATATACCCATAAAATGTGAATAAATATTTTTAGATAAATGAAAAATGAATTCATAACTATAGAATTGGGTCTGTGGTCCAAAATCAACCTTCATTCGATAACATGACTGTGGAGGCTGATGTTTCTGGAGGTTAGCGGAGCACGGGGAAGGCAACACGGAAGGCTGTCAGCTTCTGATGTCAAATCAAAATAATATAGACTGTGTGGGACCTTTCCCAATTTTAATTTTATTTGAAATTGGAGTTAGAAATTATTGACTTCTCTTTGTTTGTTTGAATATAATAAAAATAATTAATTATTATAAATATTAAAAATTAATTCAGTAAGTTAAAATTTTAAATAAAGATTGTTAATTAGTTAAATTTTAATAGAAATCTAATTTAAATTTAATCTAAATAAAATATTTGATGAATCTAATTTAATAATAAATAACTCATAATTCAAAATAAATAGATTTAATATAAATTAAGTAGTTTAATTTTATTTAAAAAAATTAAATTAATAATGTTATATATAAATATTAATCAATTTAAACTTATAAAAAAATCAAAAATTTAAAAATTAATATGATTGATTAAATAAAATTAAAATATTAAAATATAAAAAATATCAATTTTGTGTTAAATCAAATTTTAAATTATTCATTGAATTTAAACATAATTTAATATATATTATGTAACGACCCGAGACTACTGGCCCGATCAACTTGTTGAGCCTGAACCACTAGTCCAAAATATTTAAGTTCAAATTATTCAGTGGTAGTCTCTAATTTCTTATAAGTTCAGTATATCTCTCGTGTTTTGTAGATGTGAGATTTGTCTAAGGGTGTCACACACACCCCCTCTCTTTAAACTCAGCGATGACTTTTTCTTTGGAGTGTCATATATACCCTCATTTAGAACTTAGCGTTCTCGCTGAGATTTACCCGACCACTGTTCAATGTTGCACGCAGAGTAGTTTTGATACTATTTGTAACAACCAAAGACTACTGGCTCTAACAATTTATTGAGTTTAACCACTAACTCAAAATACTTAATCTCAAATTCTTCGGTATTAGTTTTTAGTATCTTATAAACTCAGAATCTATTCCATGTTTTGTCGATATGAGATTTACTTAAGAGTATCACACACACCCTCTCTGCTTAGACTCAACGAGGACTCATTATTTAGAATGCCACATATTATAAAATTTTAGATTATATTATAATATAAAATTAAATAATTAAATTTTATTTAATTTAATTCAAATTTTATACTTTTAAAAACTATCTAAAATTTATTAAATCAATACTAAATATTAAGACCAGCACCACCAAATATCAAGGTTCTAACGCTAAATAAATTTTATTACAACGAACTCCCGAAGTTCTAAGTTGGGTTTCGCGTGCAACTCGTTTGGTGTGTGGGGTTACATTCGATGCTCTGAGCACCCGGGCTCTGACTACTCAGACAGAAGCCTGTCTGTAGAATCACAGCCTCGCATATAGACAGTCCTTATCGGCTCCCAGCTTAAAGGACGCTCTTCAAAAATAAATAAATTTACAAATTTTGCAAAATTTATTATCTTATGACCAGTTCACTTCTTTCAAGTCTTGGATGCTTGGACTTGATTGATATTCTTCAAATTAAAATAGGGAGTTTTCGTATTTGTTGAATAATCTTGACAACGTTATCGTACTTTCCACATTAGATGACGTATTAGTCTGGACCCTGCCTTATCTCTTGTCATGTCTTGGTTTTTTAAAGTAAACGAAAAAAGGAAATTACAGAAAGAAGTAAAAGGCAAAATTTCACTTTTAGTCCTGTAAGTATGGCTACAAGACACATTTAGTCCAATAAGTTTTAGTTATCCATATTTAGTCCTATAACTATTCAATTTTCACATTTGGTCCTGCTATAACTTGATCATCAATTTGTACCGGCAATAGCACCAGCTTGCATACGTGTCAAGGGCTTAAACAAAAAAAAAGGAAATCCAAAAGAGTAAAAAAATAATATAAATTCAATTAGATTAAAGAAAACAAATTAAATTTAAATTCCATTTTATAACACTTTCTAACAAAACAAAATATATTCCCTTTAAAAATAAAAAAATAAAATCTATATGATTTTATAATTTCAAAAAATATATTAAAAATATATAAATATAACCAAATAAGTATTCAAATAAAACCATAAAAAGAAAATTATCTGCTCTTTCAATATATATATAAATATATAATCTTTATTTTTTACTCTTTCAACACATATATGAAGAGATAAAATTTCTGTTTTCTAAAATATATTAAAGTGAAATTCTTGAAAAAATAAAAAATAATGGATAAAATAGACGTTAGATAAAATAACAAATACCATTCATGCTAAAAATTTTAGCTTAAAGTAAAAAATAATATTACAATCAATTATTATTATACTAAATTATTTTTCTAATTTATTATATCTCATTAATATTTTTTATTAAGTTGAAGAAAAATATACAACAGAGTCTCCATGAATTATATTTCTTATTTTTTCAAGAATTCCACTTTAATGTATTTGAAAAAACAAAGATTTACTCTTCATATATGTGTTGAAAGAGCAAAAAATAAAGATTATATATATATATATATATTGAAAGAGCCAAAGATAATTTTTTCTTTATGATTTTATTTAAATACTTATTTGGTTATATTTATATATTTTTAATACATTTTTTGAAGTTATAAAATCATATAGATTTTATTTTTTTATTTTCAAAAGGAATATATTTTGTTTTGTTAGAAAGTGCTATAAAATAAAATTTAAATTTAATTTGTTTTCTTTAATCTAATTGAATTTTTTTTTTTTGGCTCTTTTGGATTTTTTTCTTTTGTTTAAGCCCTTGACACGTATGCAAGTTGGTGCTGTTGCTGGTACAAATTGATGGTCAAGTGATAACAGGACCAAATGTGGAAATTGAACAGTTATAGGACTAAATATGAATAACTAAAATTTATAGGACTAAATGTGTCTTGTAGCTATACTTATAGGACTAAAAGTGGAATTTTGCCAAGTAAAAATTAGGAGAATCGAATCACGCGTCAGAAACTTTATTGCATACTGGCCAAGCCACAGAAGAGAAACATCAGGAAACGACGACGTCGTCATCAGTTCCATCCGACTCAGACACAAAAACACTGACACCCAAACACTCCCTAAAGACCACTAAGACAAACTGCGGAGAAACAAGGATCGACACCACTTGGGCCTCAGCCCATTGCGGTGCAACGGGTTGGTACCCTTTTTATTCTTAGCACACCGAATATATTATCCTAATAGTAATAAACGTGGCAATCCGATCCCCGATCCGGTTTATATCGCCAGGACGAGACCGGGAAACCGATTTCCCGGCTAGCCTGCTCTCCCAGACGGAGGGGCAGTGTGAGGGGCGTGATCGAATTCGAGGAGAAATCGGACGGTGAGGATTTTCCTCTGACGCCGCCGAGGCGGGTGACGGTAAGGGACGTGTTTGAAGTACTCCTCACTTGGGTGATTTATCCCATCTGTGACGGTCCAGGCGTGGACCCAAGAGATCTGACGGCCGTGGTCTCGGCCCTCGGCGAGGACCGTGGATCCCAAGGCGGTGATAGTCACGGGGTTGAACTCAAACAAATCGCTCTCTGACGTGGCAGTGCCGGTGAGAAGGCGCATCATAAACTGGTGGGACGGCGGGCCATGAAACCACCACTCGAGGTCCGGGGCAAGGAGCTTTTGCACCGTGTCAACGTCTCGGGCGCTTAGCGCTGCATAAAGGGCTTGCAACAACCCTCCAATTACTGGACTCCTCCAGACTTTCCTGAGAGTTAGCCAGTGCTTGCAGAAGAAGACTCTAGAAAAAGATAAAGGTTAAGAAAGCGTGTCAGCCGACTTTGGAGAGAGAAGATGATAAACCGAAGATCGGTGATGATACAGATCGGCGACGGAGAGTTATATAGGAAAAGGAAGGGGCACAATGGTCTTTTTACTCTTTAACGTAGCGCTCACAAAGCTGTTCATGGGCTCGCGCCAACCTTTTCTGACCCCGCCCCCGCGGGAGAAGTAGCTTTTCCTTTTTGTGTGAAAATATCAATATATAATATAGCTTTTCTTTTTAGAAAATTCGATTTATTTATGGGAAATAAAATATAAGTTTCTTACGTGTCAGGAAACTCTACATTTTATTTTTTATAAATTAATAAAAAATTATACATTAATTAGGATATAATTTGTAATTATTCAAGAATTACACTTTAAGTGGATTTTAATTGATAAAATATAAGAAAAATATTGAATTTATAAATATGCACGCTTCAGTATTTGATAGATGTATTTTAAAATAGTGAAGGTCTTGACTTAAAACAGATAATTTTTACCAGTATGCTAAGTTATTATAAAATGGTATCAGAATTACTTCACGTGCAATTTTGAACGATGATAGAACAAATTTCAAAACAAAAAAATTGAGTCAAAATAAAGAATGTATGTAACATCTTAGATAAATCCGCATCAAAAAAATACAGAAAAAATGTTGGGCTTATAAATATACACATATCAGTACTTAGTAGATACATTTTAATACCATAAAGACACAAGTCCAAAACAAAAAATATCTACCAGTGAAACTGTATTGTGACATAATTCACTGTTTCCATGAAAATTTTATATCCCTAATTAATTAATCAATTAACTATAAAAAGCTCAACAGCCAATTTTCTCGTAAATTAATAATTAATTTTTATTATTATGATAAATGGGTCCAAAAGTATTAGATGTGTTTTTAGCAAATATGGAACAATGTCTTAAGAGGCGTTTAATATAGCTTGCTCTCCACTTTTGCTTGAATCTCTAGTTTGGTTGGATTTACATCCTGTATGAATATCTAATTAATTGAACTCTTAATTATTAAGTATGGTCTAGTCAGGGGTGAGTACAAAATTGCCAATCTGACTTACCCACTCCGCCCACCCATGCCCACTTATATCCTGCTGATTTATATTAATTTTTACTCCATAACAATTTAAAATTTTGTAACTTGCTTATAATTTAATCAGGCGACGGGTTAAGTTTTAAAATCCAACACCATCCGACTTGCCCGCTATATATATGTACATATAATTTTAATATCACTTATTAAATTTATTTATTATTTTCTAATAATTACAACCATCATTTATTTGTGTTAATCTTATTTCTATTTTTTCTAACTGTACTATTCTTTTTGATTGGATTCAAACCATTCAATATTTTTCAATTACTTTCACTTACAAATGTAAATTCACTACTTAACTCTACATTTTGAAGACCCAACATTCCACAACTTTTACAACTAAAATTCATTTATATTTAATAAAGATAACTTATAATTAATAACCACTTCATTTAATGTTATAACATTTTAATTATTTCAGTTAAATCCTTATATTTTTCATCAAATTACAATTTTAGACATTTAATATATTTTATTAAGATATTGCACTTGCATTTATCTAATAAATGTATTCTATTATCGCATCATACAATCTTAACGCATTTGTTAAGTGTGATAATAGTTAACATTGTTGAATTATTTCAACGATCTTAGATTATTATGATTTCTCACAGTGTGCGGAAAACAAATGCATATGCGAATTTTCTTGTTAAGTCAGGAGTTAGTTGTAATACAATATTTACTACTATGGGGAGCCTCCTCAAATTCCTAACTCATTATTATTATCTGATTTGATTAGAGTTATTTTCATTCGTTAAATTTTTTTAGTCATTTCTTATCTTTTGTACAATAAAAGAAAAGAGAAAATTATAATACATGTCATAGAAAAAAAATGTTTACACGACTAATAAAGTTAATAATCAAAACATCTTTAAATGTTCCAACTTTATAAGGATAAAAATACTTTATTTTTTAGTTAAAAATATAAAAATAAATTATAAATACATAAGTCCAAAAGCTAACGCACATTTCCCATTATTTAAACAGCCAAATTAAAATTAGAAACAAAAAATAGTTAAATAATAATTATTAATAATTGACCATAAAACTAAGGCTATGTCCCCCCCTTCCCAGAGACCTTTTCCCTGGATACAACCATGGGATTGAAGACGACGAACTTCCCAATCCTCGCCGTTGTCCTTCCTATAATAGTTTGTATAAATAAAATGATTCACAATTATAAATAAATTTTATAATAAAATATTCTACTCTATATCATATTTTCCTCTTATTTTTTTTCAGAGAGAGAAAAGAGAGGACAGTTTTCTCAGAATTAGGTCCGAGTTCACCCTTCGGAGGACACGTGGATCCCACTTTGCAATTATTTTATTAAAATTATTGGTCGTAGTACTATGCGCCAAGAAAATTGTAAAATAAAGAAAATGAAAGAATATTTTAAATAATTATATTTGTTTTATTTTTTCTAGAGTGGTTGAAGGAGATAGGAACGATGAGAGTGAAATATGGAGTGGCGGCGTGGGAAATTTGAACATTAGTTTGTCAAATTTTATTAAATTTTTGGAGCTTTTGATTTAAAAAAAAGAAAAAAAATATTGGTTGGTTTTGCTTTGCTCAACAAATGGGAATAGAAAAAGTAAATATTAATTTAATTATTTTAAAAATATTGATACTATGTTATATATTATATATATATTAACATTGATAATATTTTACATTTATTAACTTATAAAATTATTATTTGTCAGTTACAATGGTTATCACATATAATTTTTGTTTAAGTATGAGATTCTTTTTGTCATTATTTGTAAATATAATTTTTTAAATCAAAATATTAATTTTTAAAATATAAAATTAATTTAATTAATTTTATAGTTTTGAAAAAAAAAAATATTTTTAACCAAAAAAAATGACGTCAAATTTTCAAACGAAAGACAACCTTAATAAAAAATAACAAGTGGAATATTAAAATGTGAAA
>CAJVSB020000510.1:0-44022 GCA_911865555.2 Thlaspi arvense | reverse complement strand
GGTTTGAGAAAGAAGATAATTACAAACTAATCAGAAGCTTCTCAACTTACTGAATACATGGAGAAGCATAACACAAATGGTAGCAAGAATACCTCAAATAGAATGAATATTAAAACATATACAAAAGAGCACATGTGGTCAAGAAAACAAGACAAGACATTCTCTCAAACATTATAACGGCAATGATTCTAGGACTCCTATCAGTATAATTACATGTATTTTCCCCATTTAAAGCTTGCCGCAGAATCACAAAAACGTGAATCAAAGAGCACAGAGTTCTTGCCCCAGAAGCAAGTGACATATTTCAGTCTCATTTTAAAATTAGAATCCAGAAGAATTTCTACAGTACCAGTAAGTCCAACTTCATATACGCAGTAATCAGTATCTTTGACCAGAATATATGCCTCTCTCTGGTTATAATAACAATAATAATAATCCAAAATCAAGTATCCAATACCAACAGCAAACCCATCTGATGACTATGCTGTGTGGCATGGTTTCCCTACTGATAATCAATGCATTGACATTCCAAGAAATTTTATCAATCTAAAAAAACAGCAGAAATAAGGAGTGGGCAAGCTGCTAGACACAATTTTCATTGCAGTTATAAAAAAGCATCTGGCCTTCTCAGTTGTTTTCTGCAGGCACATAAGCATAAGCAGATAAATCATATGATAAAGTGGTGAATTCATGAACACATGTAAATACTAGCCCAGTCCTAATGCTTGGTGCAAAATATTAGCAATACACTATATCTGGTAGGCTTACATAGATGATTCTGACTTTTACAACTTATAGTCTAGAAGTTTGGGTGCTGAAATTTTTTAAAAACTAGCCCAGTCCCAATGTCTGGTAGAAAGTGTTACTAAATCTGTTGTATCTGGTAGGGACTACATATTTTATTCAATTTTTACAACTAATAATGTAAAAGTTTGGGTGCTGAATGAATATGATATCTCTACAATCAACTAATCTATAAAAATTCAAATTTCAAACTGGGCCTTGGCTAACTATTTCCCATATAGCCATGCTTGGAGCCACCAAGCTGAAAATCTAGACACTGCCTAATTTATTCATTTTTACACATTTTTTTGCCATATCATAGAAATCTAATTTGATTATTAACAGTTATTTCGCTGATCAGTCAATCCACATGACTCAAAAGCATCAAACTGTCAGCCAGCAAGTCTAGTGAAAATAATGATTGAATATGTGGGGGAAGTCGAAGCTAGAACTAGGATGGTGGGCCTAATTAGGTAGTTGCACTACCTGAATCTCTCACTCTAGAAACACAACATTCCGACGAATGCTTAATTAGGAAGATCAGAGAAAATTTAAGGAAATGCCCATGCTCCAGCAAGCTAACAAGAATGATACCGATTTGCCCCATATATCAGAACAAATTACCATATAAACAATGCAACATGTATAGGTGACAATGCAAGCAACATGGGACTAGAGCAGTCTTTTCTGGCTGTTGCTTTATCCAACCTACACATTGAACTGAGAATCAGATGTCAACAAATGGAAACTAACTCAAGTTTGAAAGAAGTCTCCCTCACTGTGACCAGCAGGTGGCATATCGCCATAAACCTAACCGTCACCACTCAATGTGGTGAACTTCAACTTAAAAAAAAAATGCCAGTCAACAAATTAAGAAAACAAAGATTGAAGGGCACCATTTTATTGCTCTGTTTTGTCTCTTTAAAAATGCTGTAACTCCCACTTGCTTTGGATCCATGTACTTCTCAATCAATGTGTCAATTGAGTCAGATCCCACAGCATTTTTCATGAGCAAAAAACTTCTCAATCCAAATCAACATAGGCCCCATTCGGTTGGGGGATAAGACTGATACCTTATCCTCCTTTATCATGTGTTCAGTTCACGTATAAGGGGATGGGATAAAAATCCGGGCAGCGGGCTTATTATGATTTGCATGTAAACTGAAAAAATTTATCTCAAGGATGCCAGCGTGAGAAATTTCTTCACATGTGTAAAAATTTTTTTGAATAATTTTGCCCCTACAAACCACTCCTCCTCTCACCCACCGTTGGCCTCTCCTCACCATTGACGGCCTTTCTCACTCCGACGCCTGCGGATCCGCAGGCGCCCTCGCAGGCCCCTGCTCTAGGCACTTGCAGATTCGTAGGCGTTTGGTCTGTAGGCGCCAAGCTCCTACGAATCTACAGGGACTCCACTCCGGTGCCTGTTGATCCACAGGCGCCTGCTCTGTGCCGCCTACGTGAGCGGGCGCCGGATCTGCAGACGCCTGCTCACGTCAGAAGAAAAGAGGCCAGGCCAGTCGCTGGAGGGGAGGCCAGGCCAGTCGCTGGAGGGGAGAGGAAGGTTGGCGGAGAGCAGAGGGAAGGTGAAGTTATGAGCATGGGTAATTTGATAATTTAATATATTATCTAGTTTGTTATCTGAATTGCTATTGAGGCAACCAAAATTGTGATAAAAATACTATTATTACAAGGATTCGATAAATTTATCTTAACTATCCTGTCAATCTATACCTTTTATCTCCCAAACCGAATGCTCCATAGAGTAAGAGGAAACAAGCTTAAACCACAAAACGCAAGAAACAACGTAAATACGATGCAATTAACCAAGGACCTCTAGGCATAACATATCGGTGATCACTATCACCTCTTAAAATTGCAGTAGATTTAAAGGAATTTCAGGCACTTTAGAGCACCAAGGGTACAAAACCTAAAACAACACAGTAAACTTGGGGGCAAGCAAAATTTCTGACCTGCAAGATCACCGAATGAATAACATCGGCATACTTCACCGCCAAATTGAGCGACATACATCTTGCGCGCGCTATCGCATAACATCGCACATTACTCTCGGAATCCCACCGAACTCGTCGCGATGTTTCACCACCATTACTGTCAGCAATGCAGCCACGCCAGACCCCAACGAGTGCCCCGCAAACACCATCCTATATGACGACCCATTCTCCACCCACAATCGCCTCAAAGTCTCCGATTCCTGATTCAGCAACCAAACTGCAGATTTTAAAAGCCCGTGGTGCACGTATCCACCGTCGAACATCTGCATACCCAATCGATTATCGAGAAGGAGCTTGTAATCGCTCTCTTTTGACCAAATTGAGGAGCGAATGGTTAAAACGATCTCGCGGTGGTCGTGGTCGGGTAGATGAGGTAAGGAGGGGCGTTGCCCTGAGTCTGCTCGTAGGTGACTCGCTTGACGACCCAGTCGGGGTTCATGCGGTAGCCACCGGGGAGCGAACTGGGGATTTCGGAGGTCCTCTTCGTAGACCGCGAGGGTGACGCGACAGACGCGGGGGACAGGGTCGAATTCGTCGGCAGTGGCCATGGGCCATGTAGCGCTGTCGTAGGAGCCTATGTAGGTGCAGCGCTTCCACCCCCACCGGAGGCACCCCAGCACCACCACGCACTCAACCCCGCACGACACTGACATGCGGCCACCCACGCAACACCAGCACTATCACTGTGCAGGTGCAGCTAGCTGTTCTAATAACTCGTCCTTCAAGAGGAGAGAAAAAGCGAAAGAGAGCGAGTTCTAGAGAGAGAACGTTCCAGAGGATTGATCGATTAGGACAGCCGTTAAGATTGATTCGGATTTATGTATTAAACTTTCCCCTTAAAATTTGAACTAGGCAGTAACACCACGTTGAGTGAGGCAACGGTGGCGCCGAGCTGTGCTGCCCGGCTCGAGACAGAGGGAGAGAGAGAGGAGAGGAGGAGAGAGAGCAGCGAGGATTAGACGGAGACGGAGGAGAAAGCGCTGAAATGAAATAATAATTGTTTGTTGTGATTGGGGAACTGCTACTCTGTACGTTGCCACATGTCCGTGCTAAATTTTTCCTTAAATTCCCTCTGGCAGCAACCAAGTACTGCTACTCCTCCGTACATTGCCACGTGTCCGCGCTTAATTTTTCCTTGGCCATTCCCATTATTTACACTCATTTTTTAAAATTTATTAAATTTATTTTTATTTTTTTTGTGAATCATGCTTTTTTATTTTTTATTCAAATAATAATTTGATATTATAATTATTTTTAAATAAAATTTTTACTGAAGATATGAATTTGTATTAAATTAATAAATTATCTAAATTAAATAAAAATTGATCCAATCAAAATATCATAAAAATATATAATAATTAACAATAAAAAAATATATATTAATGTTAAAGGATAATATCTAATACTCTGTGAACAAAAAATATTATCTTATTACCATATATGTAATTGTTACGTAATTCATAAACTGACCACAAAATATATAAAGAGATTTTTAAAATAATCTATTCAGCGAAATATCAAACTAGTATTCACAAAGAAGAAAAAATAATTCACAAAAATTTCAAATGAAAAAATAAAATGAATAAATTAAAAAAAAAGTAGTGAGTGTAACAAAAAGATGCCAGAGGAAGAAAATTGCTAACTCGAAAATGAATGAGTGTGAATAAGGGGAATGCCAAAGAAGAAGAAAACTATTAGAGTGGAAAATTTAAAATTAATATTAATTTTTTATTGCTAAAATAAGTTAGTGGAGTATTATTTATGAAAATAAATTAACTTTTTTTAGTTGAAAATTGACTTTTGGAAAAAAAATTCATTTCTAAAGAACTAATTCCCTGGTGAACCAATTTATAAGACAAATTGGTTCTCTAGGAATTGATTTTCCAACTAAAAAGAGCCAAATGGGGTTTTGTTGCAAGGCTCTATCTAGTAATGTGTAGAGTTTCATTCATGGAGTCCTACAATACAGGGGTATTCATGAAACTGAACTAAACTGATTAAACCAAGTAAACGAACAAATGGTTTGGTTCGGTTTGAGTTCACCTGTGGTTTGGTTCGGTTCGTTTTGAGTACAGTTTTTGATCTATGATTCGGTTTATGATTTAGACATCAAATCAAACCGTCTAAACTGAACCGAACCATACCTAAATCTTGCTCTGAAACCAGAAATTCAATTCAAAAAAATTCAAAATCAGCAGGAATAAGCTACTATTCAGCTGCAACGCCGTAAGCGCTTCGAGCAAATTCAAAGCAGATATTGAATTAAAAAACAATAGAATCATTTCTCAATTGCTCGCTCGGGGACGTAAAACTCACAGTATTGATTGTGCTCTGCAAATTCTGTGCAGCACCATAAGCCGAGAAAATCAACAAGAAGGCGAAGCTCAGAATATGCAGATCCTTGGTGTGGCTCTTCGGTTGTGTTTTAGTTTCCGACAATTCAGCAACCAGAGGTGCTTCCTCGTCCATGGCTTCTGATCAGCGCAGACTCACTTGAATTTGCTGCAGCGAGACCTATAAACTATACGGGTGAGTCAAACCTAGAACAAGTAGACATTGTTTTATACTGGGGTTGTTGTATGAGTCAGGTGGGTAGCTAGAGAGAGAGTGGGAAGAGACGGACAGAGAGAGACCGACGCGACTGTATTGAATTACAAGGCACATTTAAAAATTGAAATGCATGGAAGGCATCGAAGAATCCGAAGATGAGACAGAGACGGCGAAGAGAGGGGCAGGAGGAGGAATCATTGGGATTTTAGGCTTGTTTGGTTGTCGAGAAAGCAAGGGAAAATATTGGTTTGGGTTTGATCCCTTGGCACGGTCTCCCTGGCCAGTTCGGTTTCATTTAATGTTATTTTCTGTTTTTGTTTGTCTTAGTTTGATGCAAGAATTGTAAGTGATGGAGGGCATTTGGCTCGGTCTCGAGTCTTTGCACTAAATACTTTTGTGTGTTTTTTACTATGTGTGTTTCTTATTCTGTGGATAGATTGAAAATCAAATTACATTTTATCTTGTGTTAATTAATATCCTGAGATATTCAATGTCTAATTTGTAATTTATTTTTATTTTTTGATAATTATGTGCTGAAATTATGTCCTAATGATCAAATTATAATAAAATAAGTAGAAATTATATAGTAATCTTTTGTTTCAAGTAACTTTATTATGTGCACTTATTACGTGCACTTATTACCTATTGCTTCCATTTGTACAATTATAAATGAATATATTTAATTAAACAGATTTAAAATATTTTAAATATTCAATTTTTTAAGAGAGGTTATATCAAATTTTTTACAAAAATAGTGAATTAAAAACCCTTTTTAAAACCGAATCAAATCGTAAACCGTGATTTGGTTTGGTTTGGTTCTTGAGGGTTCATGGTTTGGTTTGGTTTCTAGAAATCTCAAACCGTGAGAATATGATTTAGTTCGAAGTTAAGCCTCAAATCAAATCAAACCGAACCACGAACACCCCTACTGCAATAAAAGGACGGGAAGAAGGAACGAAGAGGAAGAAAGGGAGAGAAAAAAATTAAGAGTTTTCATGGAAGTTTAAAACAAAGGAAAAAAGAGAGAAGCAATGAAGAGGAATCGGGAGGAAGGAGAAAGAGGAAGAAAAGGAAAGAGGTCCCGCCGCATGGAACCGCGGGATCCCTGCAACATACAGGTGGTAATATACCAAACGGGATAGTAGGACTTGGCTGTAGCCAAAGGCAGCAGCCAAATTGTTCAATTTATTGGCATTATTTGAAGGAATGCCCATCTGTCAAGCAAAAAAAATTATTTCCACTTCTAATAGACATTAAAATATTTGGAATCGACGTTATGCAAAGTGTGGTCTCTAATATTGGAATCAATCCTCACTGCTTCATTTCTACTGGTTTGGCTATGTTAAATTCATGATTATCGTCAATAATAGAGCAAACCAAACATAATTGTGGAAATACCATCTCATATTTCAATAATTTTTCATTTACCTCCTAAAACTGATGTTAAAATTACATATTAATTCCTTGATTTTTGTTGTTCAACGGTTGCGTTACCCCCTCTTCAAAACTGGGTCGACTCAGTCCCTTCAACGGTTGCATTGCCACCAGCACTCCTCAAAGTTGGATTGACTCAGTTCCTGCAGTGGAGGGCGGCAGTTCTTTCCTCTTCTCTGGCAAAATTGTTCATTGATATTTGGATGTTATGCCATAAGCCGTCGGATTGGAACTTGGAAGTGGGAAGAATCCGACATCACAGCAGAGAGATTACAAATGTTTTGAGCATTTGATTACTATCATTAATCTGGTCTTGGGAAATACCAGAGTACCGGGACAGCGAACGACGTTATTGTGGGATGTCTTTGTGCTTCTTATAATGGTTGGAACGGCCTTCAAAAACAACGGCCCATACAAAATACTATTACAAGCCGTGGCTGGGGCTGAGGGTGGCAGATACCCCACTCAATTTTTTCAACTAATTAGATATATTACAAAATTATTATAAAATACCTTTTAATTTTCTAGTTTTGTACCCACTAAAAATATCTATATAAATAACTTAAAAATTGGCTAATAAAATTAAATTGATATAAAAGTTAAAGGTGAGTTTAAAAATAAAAAAATAATAATGTTGAATTACCTTTTTAAATTGATAAATGCAAAGAAAATGGACCTTTTTAAACTAGTTAAATGTGTCATTTTCTTTGCATTTACTTTGATTAATATCTCTAAACAACGGTTACAAATTATAAATGATAGTGAATGAGTTTTTATTGGATGAAGTGTCATTATTTGTAAAATACACGATATTAACATTCCAAGTATGGAGGAGATTGTTTTGCCTAAGAGAAACATGACGTAGAGCTCAAGATGTCAAAAACTTATTTCATTATCGTGTTGAGTTTATTTTATACTGTTGTATATATGCAACTTCAAAAGTTTAATGATCACTTCACTGAAGTAAATACTGTGTTGCTTCTTTGTATGGCTTGCTTAAATCCAACCAACTCATTTTTTACTTTTGATAAGAATAGGTTGATTCAATTTGCTGAGTTTTATCCAAGTGAATTTTCTCCAATTAATTTGCAAATTTAAAAATGTTAAAACCTTGGAGAAAAGTTAGTTGAAACTGAGAGAAATATTATTTATCTATTAGTTTATCAGCTTGCTAAGTTAACATTAATTTTGCTTGTTACAACAGCAACAGTAGAAAGAACATTTTCTATTATGAAGTTTGTGAAAAAATCGTTTAAGCAATTAAAAGAGATGCATGAATGAATGATTTTTTAGTTATTTATATTAAAAATGATGTTTTCAACAATATTGATAATAAATTGATTGTTCAATGATTTCAAAATATGAAATTACATCGAGAACAATTATAATATATATTATTTATTTTTTTATTATAATTAAAATTAAATTTTTTATATTATTATTTTTTATAATTTTTTTATTTATATTTAATGCCTCCTGTACTGTGCTTTAGGTCTTGGCTCTTTCACTTATTACAAGAACAGTTAGAACAGGGAGCCGGAGACCAGCTGGAATGTTAGCAGAAGAAGTCGTGCTATCTGACACAATTCAGTCGATCAAGCTACCTAAACATCTACAGATTATCTGCCATATTAGCTTCATTAAGTAATAGTTCATGATCTAAATCATTTCAAACATCCCAGAGGAGAGGATTTGTTTATGCCACAGTTTTTGGGTTTGTGTATTTAGTTTTTAAAGATCAAAAATCAAAATAATTGGATAATCTTAAAATCTTAAAACTTTTACACTCCAACCTAAAGACAGTGGTACATACTTTTTCTTGATTTATTTTTCTAAATTTCAAATTTAAGAAGGTAGAAGGGTAAATATCTTAACAATCTTTATATAAATTCATTTTAATTGAAAAATATTACTAGAATTTGGGGTGAGTGTAAAAACTTCTTAACCCAGTCTTTTCGCTTGACCTTTCAGTAATTCGTTAGTTTATATTAATATTTATTTAATAACAATTCAAAATTTTATAACCTGTCGATTATTTCGTTCACTTTAGTGACAGATTAAATTTTAAAAATCCATCAGAAATTTTCAGAAATTTTAAAGACTCTCTTCCATTTTTTTATTTTTTTATTTTTCTCTCCAAGTGAACCCATGTTTATTTTCCTCTGTGTCCTTCAAAGGGGCCAGGTGGGCCAAAGGGCCAATAAGTCCCCTCAACAGAGACAATAAAATAGGAACCATGACCTAGTTTAGGGGAAGCAATCACCAAGTACTTACTATACTTGGTACAACATGTTTATTTCAAGGCAATGGCGGAGGTAAGACCCAAAGTATAGTAGGGGCATTAATCTAAATTAAAAAATTATAAAAAAATAAAAATATAAAAATTTTAACTCTAATTATAATAAAAAAATAAATAAATATATTACAATTATCTTCGACACAATTTCATTCTTTGAAATCACTAAAGAATCAATTCATTATCAATATTATTAAAAACATCTTTCTTAATATTATCTTGATCATTTGTATCTTATTCTAGTTATTGAAATGATATGATAAAATTTTTCACGTTTTTCAGGATCAGTTGACAAATCTTTTAAATTAATTTTTGATTTATCAATCATTTGTTGATTATTTGGAGAGTTTTGTGCAAGATCAATATTATGCTTACAGTATATTTTGTTTTCAAATCATATGTAGACATTTTCAAGAAAAAAATCTGAAAGAAAAAGAAATCAGTAAGACACTTCATTTTTTTGAATATATGACTTTTTCAAAAAAAAATATAAGTATTGTCCCGTGATAAGAATGTGGTAGGCTATTTATAATAAAACCAATAAACCAATGCAACTATTGGGAGCCAACATACCATCCATTATTGCAAATTATATAACAAATAAAACAACAATTACAGGAGTCAAAGACATCGAAAGTCAAAATAATTACCATTCATTCATTGCAAATATATAATAAAAAAGTAATTGAAAAAATGATTGCTGTCCATTCATTGCAAATTATATAATAAAAAATTTAACAATTACAAGATCTAAAGCTCTCAAAAAATAAATATTAACCGCCCAAACATGACTTGCAAGCTTGCAGAATATAATTGTAATTGAAAATAAAGAATGAATGAGTTGCAGACCTTCTGCAGTAAAAACTTATCTCTACAAAATTTAAATTAGCGAACTGAGATATAGAGAGACTGCTTACAAGAGTGTTTTAGAAATCAAAATTACATAGAGTTAAAAGAGGGTTAAAATCCAAAAACTCAAACCTTTATTTGAAATCATCAATGATAAACAAAAAAAACTCTATTTTCACAATTTTAGAGAAAATTTGCAACCCGAAGATGAAATAAAACTGTAATCACAAAGAAGAAGAGATATGAAAAACAAAATAAAAGTAAAGAAAATGGTATCTTTAACCAGTTAAAAAGGTCCATTTTCTTTACATTTACTAAATTGAAAAGGTAATTCAGTATTATTATTTTTTATTTTTAGACCCACCTTTAACTTTTTTTATTATATTTAATTTTATTTATCAATTTTAAAGTTATTTATATATATTTTTTAATGGGTGCAAAAACTAGAAAATTAGGAAGTATTTTATAATGATTTTGTAATAAACGTAACTACTAAAAAAAAAAATTGAGTGGGGGCATTTGCCCACTCTCAGCCCAACGTGACTCCGCCACTGATCCAAGGCATGATAAAGAATTCAGCAGGTAATAAGAATGTGTGACTTTTCAATTCAAGATTAAACAAGCTTCTCTTTTGTGTAATAGACATCTGTGCCCATAGCATTGACGTGGTCGTGAGTGGCTGAGAAACCATGCAAGGGCCGAAAACCTAACAAAACTAACAATGCTGACTCTCAGAGATGAGTTGGCCAACGATGGGAGAGACAACACACCAACTACCAAATCTTACAAGACACCTCTCAAGTAAGTACGACTAGAAGTAATTAAGATCTCACCTTGGCACTCAAAACAATCACCTAATATGTGTAAACTTGGAGAATTGGACATCACTAAAAACTCCCCTTCCCACACTCCATCACATTTTATATATTCTTCTCGCTACATGCCACTTCTTCAACCAAAGCAAGACAGATGGCAAGTCTCTGGCTGTCACTAACAGTTACCACCCTGGCGTTCACAGCCATGGTGGCGCCAGATTCATCTGTGCCGCTTGTCACTTACATCTTTGGAGACTCCTTGACAGAAGTTGGGGAATAACAACTACCTGCAGTACTCACTCGCCAGATCAGATTATCCCTTCTACGGGATTGACTATCCTGGTGGTAAGGCAACAGGAAGGTTCACTAATGGAAGGACAATTGGCGATATAATATGTAAGAGATCAATTCAAAAATCAAGTACTTCTTCTGTTATAATGTTGTAGTGGGGTGGTGCTAATGCTTAAATTGTTCTTCTTCTGCAAAATTCTGCAGCTGAAAAGCTTGGAATTTCATCACCGCCGCCTTACCTTTCCTTGTCTCCAAATGATGACGCACTCCTTGAGGGGGTAAACTATGCCTCTGGCGGAGCAGGAATTCTCAATGACACAGGGCTTTACTTTGTAATTACTGTTTCCTCTCTCTTCATATTGGTTCTAGTAAGCAGAAGTCTGCTTAAAATTATCTTGGTGTTTCTTCTGAATTTCAGATTCAAAGATTAACATTCGACGATCAAATAAAGAATTTTGAGAAGACGAAGGAAGCAAATTAAGATGAAAATAGGAGCAGAGGCTGCAGAAGAACACTGCAATAAAGCCATGTACTTCATTGGAATTGGTATGCTGCTGTTCCTCAGCAATAAGGCAAATGATAAATGCATTTCACAATACACCTTAAAGCAAAGATGAAGGAAACTTTTCTTCTCTTAGAGAGTGAAGGAAAAACTACTTTTTCTCTGAGAAAAACTTTCCTTCTGCCCCTGTTTCCGCAGGCGCCAACGATTATGTCAACAACTTCCTGCAACCATTTTTGGCAGATGGGCAGCAGTACACTCACGATGAGTTTGTGGGACTTCTAATGGCAACCTAGACCAACAACTTGTGGTAATTTTTGATTCATTTTCTACTATGATTATCAAACTCTGCTACAAATAGAACAAATTTACAAATAGAATATGACCGGTGAATGAAATCTGATACCGGAATGTGTTGCCTGATTTCTTGTAACAGAAGCTCCACCAACTGGGTGCAAGAAAGTTGGTCTTCCACGGGCTTGGTCCATTAGGCTGCATTCCTTCACAGAGAGTGAAAATCAAGACGAGGACAGTGTTTGAAGCAAGTGAATATATGGGTTCAGGAATTCAATTCAAAAGTACAAAATCTATTCGCATCATTAAAACCGGCACCTTCCATCTGCACAATTTACATTTGCAGATACTTACGGAGACGTTCTTGACTTAATCAACAACCCTGGCTCCTATGGTAAGCTATCACATTATAAAGCTTTTGCAATTCTTTAAACTGGCATATGGTATCATGTAATGCTGATGATAAAATGAAAATGAGAATATTTAAAAAGTGTGTTTGATAAGTATTTTGAGATGGAAATCTTCATTTACTAAAGTATCAAATGAGGAAATACAAATTTCATCCTTTTATAAAATCCTTACTTAATTATATAATTATTATAATCTTTTACTTTTTAAGTAAATTATAAAAATATCCTCTAAATGTAAAATTTATAAGTATTTATAATATTATATAATATAATATATACATATATAACTTATTACACACACACACATAATGTCAGAATAAAAAAAAATTAATTTTTTATTTTTTAATATGTTCAAAATATATTAAAAGTTAATTTTTTTAATTTCTAAATCTTTATAATAAAGGATATTTTTGTCTTTAAAAATTTTTTTTGTTTCATTTATATTTCTATTCCAATATACCAAACATAATGATAAAATAAGAATCTTTATTCATCAGTATATGTCTAATATACTAATAAAAATCTTAATTTCATTCCATTTTCATTCTAACGTCCATTCTTATTTCATCAAAAATCATTTCATTATACTATACGCCACTTAAAGAGAAAACTACAAAGTTAATCACTTCGATAAATTATTGACTTGGAGGGTCAATATCAAAAATATTGATCCCAAAATATTAAAACAAAAAATATTTGCTTAAAAGATAATTTAATTTTCTAAAATATATTTTTCATATTTTTTCACACCCAAATTACAAGTTTATTTGTAAATTAAAAAACATGTTACCGGGGATATTAAAATAAAAGAAAAAGAGAAACTGTGGGAGAGATCTAGTTGAGTAATTAAAGGGTATTTTGAGAAATCTAATTATCTTATTTGTGCTAAAAAATTTAATTCAAACTGTCAGGCCCTTTGAGTCAATAATTTAACGAAACGGATCGACTTGATAATTTACCCATTCTTTTAAGTGCTAAAATATTTGAACGTTGAAGATTTTTCCTTTTTATTTGCTTCAACCAGGGTTTAAGATCTCCCACACCTCTTGCTGCAATGTTGACACAAACATCGGAGGATTATGCTTGCCAAACTCCAAGCTGTGCTCCGATCGAAAAGACTATGTTTTCTGGGATGCATTCCACCCTTCTGATGCAGCTAACGCCGTTCTTGCAGAAAAATTCTTCTCCACTCTATTCTCTAATGCTGGTTCACCCGCATCGCCTCCTTCATGAATTTCCTCATGAAAAATATAGTACTAGTTCTAGAGTTCGGAAATTCAGCAAAATGAAAAACCCCCACAAACATAAAAGCCAGTGTTGATAGATGTATACACAGAGAAGTTTGTGTCGTACACAGAAGCATAAAATGGTGGTGAAACTGAAGCACAAATGTTACTCCGGGAGAACTTTCTGATGCTGTATGTCTATTATATTTATTTGAGTAATAAGCATTCTATATGCAATATCTCACGAGGTATTACAACATAGATATTTCGAAATCAAATGGTGTTTTAACACAATGATATTTAACTTTTCGGTGCCATCATTTCCAAGAATTTCAAGGATGACCAATCACACACCACGGATGTGATCAATAGAATTCTTGGAAATAGTTGTCATCCCTCAAAGTTATACAAACAAAATATATAGTACAAAATTTGTTTTGTTTCTTTTAACTGATTGTGCTGGGATGACTTTGCATCTTCTAATATTTTTTTAAAATTTACAATCTTATTTTAACCTATATATATATATATATAAGAGAGAGAGAGAGAGAGAGGGAGGGAGGGTAAGAGATTTGTTTCTTTTTGTCATTTTAAAAATTGACTTTTATAAAACCAAGTTAACATTTAAAAAAGAAAAAGAAAAAGACCTGTGAACCCCTGACCACTTCTTCTCAAAAAGCCAATGTAAGAGCTTCTCCTGAAAAGTTCTCGACAGATATTGGGACTTTAAGGGAACGATATAATTGACTCATAAAAACGTAATTACTCCACCAATTTCTTTTTTTTTTTTTTCTTTCTTGTTTGGTAAGAAAAAAGGTCCTTATTAAAAAAGTGTGCACATATTAAGCAGAAAAGTAAAAAAACGCATTTCAATAGCTGCCTTTTTGCTTTGACTTATTTTGGCTTATTTACCCAGTCACCAGATTCAATAATCGATCGCGTTAACTCTGTCGGCAAATAAATAACTTTTACTTTTACATGGGCTTTATATATATATTTTTTATCTTCAGAAAATTCAAAATTTTTATTCATTACTTTCGTAAATTAATACAGTTTAACTTGACGCCAGAAGGACGGCGTTGCTGAATGAAGTCCCCGCGAGTTTAGAACCAAGGCTAAATTGGTGTCCTGTGAATTGCTGTACTATTTTCAATGACTTGAACTTTAAGGTGAGTTAAATTTGAATTTTATACTCTTTAACTGATTAAAATATTTGATAAATTAAATTTAATTATAAATATTTATAATTTAAAATAAATAAAATAAATATAAATTAAATAATTCAATTAATTAAAAATTTGAATTCAAATATTTTTATAATATTTTTTATTTAATTAATAATAATATATATTAATAAATATTTTTATATATAATATAATATAAATGATATTATAATCAATAATACATTAATTTATATTTGTAAAATATTATATTTAAAAAAAATAATATATATTTTTAAATTATCCTAGAATATTTTTCCACTGTTTCTAATTTTAACTTTTCTATTAAATATTATATTTAATAATTAATTACTTTTAAAATTTCACAAATTACTTAAAAAATTGATTACAAAATTTTTTAAATTTTAACTATAATATAAATAAAATTTGATAATTTTATAAAATATTAAAATCTTATCATAATTTTTATAATATATTCTATAATAAAAATTCTTCTCAATCATTCATAAATAATAATTTATTTTTAAATTTTATTTATATTTTAATAAAATTAAAATAATTAAATATAAATCTTATATAAATTTTTATGATTCATAATAACAATTTATTTAATTTTATATATCTTTTATTTATAAATTATTTAATTTTAATTATTATTACATGTTATTTAAATTAATTTTTTTTTTCAAATTTCAAAACTTTTATAATAAATAAAAATTTTATAAAATTTTTAATCAAATTCAATTATATACAATTTAAATTTAAATTATCCTAATTTAATTCAAATTCAACCTATTTATACCATACTTCAACCCAAGGTATACCAAGTAACAACTTTCCACCTTTTGCTTTCACCATCTTGTTCTTGTTAGTCATTCAATTTTGACCTTTACAACAATTTACCCCCAAATAACTTAGCTAGGCCAAAATCAAAAGAGAGAGGCTTTTAAACAAACCAACCATACATCCAAACCAGATTTCCTGCTTTATAAGTAGAGGTAGGCTTTTTTTGACATGTTTGGATTGCCAAGTGTAAGCATCTTCCTCTGAATGTCTGACCATTCAGAGACTTGGGACCCAAACCTTTTTAACTCCTAAAATGATACAGTGCACGCTCGGATCTGACGGCAGGTTTTCAAAGTCTGTAATTCTTTTAGCGTTTCAACATGAACACATAACAAACCAACCTATTAAATAATGAAAAAACCACGACTGTATCAGTATTGAAGGCCTCAAGGGTAACTACAAAATAAAGCGTTTTATTCGAAATCCTATCATCCCGTAAATTCAAACTTCACGATTTTCATATTTAACTGAAAAATATAATTCTAACCATTTCTTTTCATAAAAACAGAGTGGAAATCGAGAGCATTTCATCTTTTTGGGTCTTGAATCCAGGAACCGCGTGGTATGGTTTTGCTTTCTGCAGGAGTTTCTGAATTTATGCTTCAATTCAGTTGTTTTTTGTTTTAGTTGAAAAGATACTCAACTGTGTCAGTAAAGCCACCAAACCCATAAAATTACACCCTCTCTGAAAACCCAACTGATCGAAAGCACAGAGAGAAGGCGCGCCATTATCTGAATGAATCTCAAGTGTTTTGCTAGGGTTAAACCCATGAATCATTAATTAAGAATATAAAAAGGCACACAATGGAAGGATTACTAAATCTACAAATGGATAGTTATTTTTGAAGTCTAAATTTTCAAAAAACAAATTCAATAGTTCTATTACCTAGTCGAAAACAACTATCGATGGATCATTCCACCCTCCGATCGGATCAGGTTTCAAAAAATTTTTAAATCGCAAATGCTGTTCGAAGAAAAAAGAATCTAAAACTCAATAAGGCAACCGTGCTCTCAGTTGAAAGGCCAATAGTTTTCCACATGAGAAAGCCGAGGAAGGAGCAAACCCTTCAAAGATTTAAGCCAAAAATGAGGTAAGCCCCTGCAAGCAAAGCGCCAGGCAGCGTCTTCATCTTCTCCCTAAAAGATAGAGAAATTTCAAGTCTCTCGCTCTTCTAGAGAAAAGATTCATCAAACACCAACAGGCACCCTGCTAGAGGGAGCTTCATACCTCATTTATACCTTAAAACCAAGCGGGTCTGCACCCGATCCGTTCAGCAGTCTCTTCGGTGTGGTTAAAGCAAAACAATCATCATCGAGCACTCCGACAAATTATATTCCTAAAAATCAATTAATTAAACAAATAGATGCAATGCAATTGAGAAAAAAAGTGTGGAACCTACGAGAAAATGCAGGAATCCACGGGAAAGATCTGGAATCCGCATGTCCAGAGGTCCCTGCGTTCGTTCGAACTCGATTTCGCATCTCTTCGTATTTCCTCTGCCATTTGTTTAACAGAGGAAATCATAGTCAGATGCAAGAACAGAGTGACGAATCAAGACCCCTAAGTGTACAGTATAAGAGGCTGCGGAAAGAAAGTGGCTGCCTAGAGTGGTGGCAAGAAGGGATCGGCAGCCGCTTTATAAAGTGGGGAAGTTTAGGTTTCTGTGATATCAAATTGGGAAAATTACACTAAGCGCCGCTCAGGTTTAGGTTGCTTTCAAGGGCACCCCTTGTAGTTTTTAAATTTACACTGTCGGAATCAGCAACGTGAGTGGACGTGAACATTCAACAAAAAGGGAAGGGAAAATTAACAAGCCAGTTAACTTAGTAATATTTGTTACTCAAAAGATTAATTTTATAATTAATAACTAAGAATATTTAAAATAAAAAATAATAATTTAAAAATAAATTTAATTTTTAAAATATTTTTTATACTTTTTATACTTAAATTATGAGTATAAATTTATAAAATTATAAAAATATTTCTGCAAAATTAGAAGTATGAATCTATAAAATTATAAATATATTTTTATAAATTAAATTTAAAAGTTATAAATATTTATTTATAAAATTATAAGTATAAAACTGTAAAATTATAAGTATAGATTTATAAATTATAAATAAGTTATCGAAAATTTTTAAGAAAAGAAAGAGCTTGCTCAAGAAGGGTGCTTGCACAAAGGGAGGGTTCGCATAGGGAAACTCATGAAAGGAGCTCTTGTAGGGTGATGCTCACGCGGGAGTGGGGTTGGTTGAGACTGGTAGTGTGTGGGGGGTGGGGGTGTAGGGGTGAGGCTATTTTGGGATATGAAAATATCTTTGGGGTAAATAATTTTTGTTTAAAATCTTTTAAATCATTAATTGCAAAAATATCCCTCCAAGTATGTCATGCCCCAAAAACAAGCACTTAATTGGTATTGAACTGAATCACCAACCCAAAAAAACCTTAAACAAAATGAAAAAAATTGTAATTTAAACAAATTCAATACTAACATCCAAAATACATATGAATAGAAGGATCTTGACTGAGAAGTAAAATACAGTAATTCTAAAGTACAAACAAATAAAAACAATATTGTCCATACTCAAGATCAGGCTCATTAGAGAAACCTTATACATGCCTGTGACACGTACGAAAAGGCAACCCAACCTTATGATCTGAAAAATATTAAGAAATTGGTGAGTATAAAATTTAGTGAAAAATAATACAAACTCTAGTCATAATATGACATACATGATAAAATGTACCAAAACTATATATATATATATAATTTAGCAATGAGCAGATAAATATATTATCAAAAATTACAGTATATACCTCAAAACATACAAAAACAAGTGGGAGTACCAAAATCAAATATTATCTCAATGCCAAAACATATCATGTTAAAAG
The DNA here is from genome assembly GCA_911865555.2 of Thlaspi arvense. NCBI lineage: Eukaryota > Viridiplantae > Streptophyta > Magnoliopsida > Brassicales > Brassicaceae > Thlaspi > Thlaspi arvense. The sequence goes on along the minus strand of CAJVSB020000510.1, from coordinate 25,637 downwards.
TATCATATACTAAAATTGAATATCATCTCAACGACAGAGCATATTATGTTAGAAGTATGACATACTAGAATCGAATCATATCAGAACTCTCTTCTCACAAAAAAAGTATATCATGTCAGAGTTATCAAATATCACATACTAAAACTGAAATCTTATATTAACAAATCATACTAAATCATCAGCCGAAATAGCTTGGAGTAGAAATATCACATACAGAATCACCTCGTATTCAAACATATAATTGCTACCACATATAAAAAATAAAGTTTATAAAAAAGACATCTTTCAAATGTTTTCAAAACTAATAACACAAACATATTCATTTTAAATCTAAATCGAAATATGCCATATTTCAAGATCGACTTACTACATTTCAAAATAATTCCAGAATACATGTCTTAGATTTTATTATTTAAATTGATAAATCACATAATTATGAATAATTTATTCATACCGTAAAACTCATTTTCATAATATATAACTGACTAACATTCAAATCACATGTATAAAATAAATATTATCACTCACAGTACAAGTCAGAGTAAAAAACCTAAATTTTGGATAATGAGCTCAAAGGTCATAACATGCCTCCTTAGGCGTATTTACAATCACAACAATTTAAAATTAAAACCAAAATTGAAATTCAACCCAATCAAGGACTTGATTTTTTATAACAGCCCTAACCTTATTTCAAAACCTTAGCATGCATCCTTATGTTCATTACTTAAACATTTTGGCTTAAAATAAAATTGAGAACATAACTAATCTTACGTAAAAACTCTTAAATCGAAATGAATCAATCTCAGATATTCCCGAATTGGCCTGAACCGACCCTAAACACCATTGAATCGATATGAACCTGTCATGACCCAAAATAGGGGCTGCGACCAGCGCCCAAGATGAGCAACCCACCAGGATGAGCAACCCATTCTTGGCAAGTCTTGGTGATGGAGTGAAGAAAATAGACTAAGTGCAAGGATTTCTAAAAAAATTTCGACGGAGCCTCTTCTAAAAATCGAACGGTTGCCAAATTTTCACCTATAACACACATCCTAATCTTTACAATAGGGCACCAGGTAATTCATATACATATATGCAAAGTAATAAACGGTGATTCACATATAATCAATTGCACGCAAAATAATTTGAATTCTAAATTTCTGAACAACAACTAGACTACGTACATAAACTTTGATTTAATACAAGATACAAATAATCTAAGATAAGTACAAAGTTCCTATCCGTGGCAATCCAGATCAATATAGACCGCTACTACTCAAAATATACATACGATGCAAGCAAAATAGATATACAAAAGAATAGCCCACACGCAAGTATAACCGTGTGGGACTCACCAAAAGTATGCTCCAACTTAGTGGGGAGGACCGACTTCAAGATCAACGCAAAAATCTAAGGGGAAAGAAAATATAAGGGGTGAGACTACGCCTCAGTGAGTAATAATATGCGAAACTAAAAGTAAAAACACATAAGGAGATATTAGTTTCACTTTACCATTATCAATACATCACATCACTGCATGCATCGTGGAGTAACAGAAATGCAATCCAAAAGCAACTAACAGATACATAGCAAATCGGGTATAGTAGGCAAGAATCACAGGCGGGAATTGTGGGCAGGAATCACGGGCACTGACTGGCCTTACTTACCACAATCCCTGCTTACCACTATCCCTACCGTACACAAATATCAACAGAATCGTATCACACATGAACAGCACAAAATTTTTCATTTTTGCTCATTAATTATTTCAATCATTATATCACAAACTGCATATACATGTACATACATATATAATAAACATACTAAGACAAGCATGAAGGGAATTATAATATTTGCAAAATATAGGAAACCATATTACTACTCACAGGAACAACGGATGGCCCAGAAGGAAAATTGGTGCTTGTCAGGGGGTTTCAGACCGATTATCCGAGGCTTAAGAAATCAGAGTGACCGGCAAGTCAGACGACAGCATACAACGCTTGACAGTCAGCACTCGGGTCGGGCGATGCAGGTGCAATTTGGACAGTCAATTTCTGGACGGCTCAGACAACTCAACTCTGGATAGCTCGATCAAGTCGAGTTCCTAGTGGCTCGACTCAAAGCTGCGCGTCTCAGGTCAAAATGGTTTGGGCCGAACAACTTGGATCGGATGTTTTCAGGCGGCGCGAGCAAAGCCAAGTGGCTTCAGGTCGAGACAACGAAGACCCGTTTGGTTTTCCAAGCAACGCACACGGCCTGGTTTGGTTGGCTACAAGCAGAGTGGAGCAGGCAGTTGGATCAGGTAAGTCAGGTGGCTTGAACAATGCAGGTACAAGCCAGCTTCGGGTTGTTTCGATTTTTTGCAGCTTGAGCAAAGCCAAACAGCTTTGGTCGAGACAGCACAACCCGTTCAATTCTGGGCAGCTTGGGGTCAGTCAGTTTTGAACGGAGTAGAATGGGCCACCAGTTTAGCTGGCTTCAGATAGAGCAAAATGGTGCGGGACTGTGGCTGGTTTGGCCAACTTTGAGCTGGTTCTAGTTCGGTGCAGGCAGTTGAGGCAACTCCTGGGTGGTAAAAAAAATTACAGGGGAGAAAGAGGAAGAAGATGGGGAGAGAGAGAAAAAAGAAATAAAATAAAAAGAAAAAGAAAAAGTGGGGGAAAAAGGGGAAAAATCGAGGGCGAGGGAAACAACCGTCCATAGGGGGGAAGGGTGAGAGAGAGAGAAAAATCTAGACCCCTTTTTTGTCTCGAATGTTACAGAACGAGCCTTAAATACCATTGAAATAACCTAAACTGACTCAAACACCCTTGAATTAGTATGAACTGACCTCAAAGACTACTGAACTAAACCTAAATACATCAAAATGGGACTGAACCGAACTCAAAGACCTCAAAACTAGACTAAACCAAACCTAAACACCTCATAACCAGATTGAAACGAGCCTCAACATTTTAGAAATGGACTAAATCAAACCCAAACATCTTAGAATTAGATTGAACTAGCCATAAATGGCATTGAACTAGCCTTTAAGCCCTAAAAACCGGATTGGTTTAGTCAAACAACCCACAAAACTAAACCGAGCTGACCTAAAAACCATTAAAAATATACTGAACTGGTTTGGAATCACTCAAACTAAAGTGAACGTGACCATTAGACCCTTGAACTGGTCTAAGCCAGACCCAAACCACATAGAACCAGCTTGAATCGATCGAACTCAACTCGACCAGGTTGAGTAAGTCTAGTCAAATTGGGTCAAACTTGAATGCATTTGGATCCCTCCTTCTTCGCTTGAGAACCCGAAAAACTGACCTAGTTCTCTATAAGTGAAACCCAAAATGCCGAAAGCTTTTAAATAAAAAATTAAACAACTTACTTTGGTTATTTCTTTCAATTGATGACCAGGAACTATAAAATCAAAGTCAACAAGATGATTTTTTTGGCTTGATTGAAGAATTTGCTGACCAAAATTGCTTAATTTTTGGCAATACTAGTACAGGACCTCTGATGAGCTAAGAGCACAAATTCAAGCAAAATTCTAGGGTGATAACTTGAATTAAGAGAGGAAAACTATATAAAACCACGAATCAATTGTGAACACACTAATTTAAGTTGTTAATTGCCTTCCAACAAGTTCAATTTATCCAAGAAATGCTTGAGTTGGTGGCTGACTAAAAATTTCTTGTTTCTTTAATTTGGTCTCCTAAGTTTCTGTTCCTTTCATTTTGCTTTTTACACCTTAAGATTTAGCCCCTGACTTTCTAGCGCCTTTCCTCTTTAGTCCTCCTTCTTTAATTATTTTCAATTAGGCCCCTTACAATTTAGAATTGAGCCCCAAACTTTCTGATTTCTCATTTAAACCCCCAATTCTCTTAATTTCTTCATTAACACCCTCAAAAATTTTTAATTAAGCCCAAACACAATTTTGTTTCATGCTAGGGTAATAAATTTTGCTGAGCCGACCGGCACAGTAATTTTTCCTAAAGAAAACTTGTCACACCCCACCCCGTAACTTGAGCGAGGTGTGACAGTGGAATAAGGTTTAGCAACCTCCAATGCCTGGGATTCACCGGAGAAGGACAAACCTTATTTGACTATCGTACTTGCTGAGTCATCTGTATAACTCACATCTAGATAACTGAATAACATAACATAATCTGATATAACAAACTAGAGAATGAAGTCATTATCATTGCAGAAAACATAATCACTTTATGTAACTTCTCTTTTCCAAAATAAAATCTACACATCACACAACTATTTAACTTTCACTCCTCAAGCAACAACCCAAACCAATTACTATTAACATAAGTAGGGTCCAACCTCTCTAAATTTGAAATGATACTATGCTGGATGTACGTGATGCACCTACAAGTCTCTACTACTAAAATCTGAAAAATAAATAAGTGGTGAGACTTGCGTCTCAGTGAATGGTCCTCAAACTTAGGGGTGAGTACATGCGGGTTTGGGCGGGTTTATGTTAAAAAATTAACCCGACCCGACGTAGGCAGATAACAAAAAAATCAAACCAAACCTGCCTAATTATGATTCCAAACCGAGTGGTTCGATTTGATTAAATGCAGGCGGATTGGCGGGTTAGTGTATTAGAGACAAAACTTAATAAAAATATAATTTAGAAGAAATTAATCTAATAAACACTAATATTATTTTGTATCACTTACTATTATATTTAAAGCCTAATAGTCAATTAATGCAAAGCAAAATATTTCCATCATAAAATAAGATAAAATCAATCTAATAAACACTAAGCAATTCGAAATATACGAACTATATTTGAAATGAATAATGCAATCATGTTCCTCCAAACACATTAATCACATGTGAAAGATCTCGACTGAAACAATATGAACAATTAATCACATTTAATGCATTGTCTTCATCCAAACTTCATCATCCAGGCCAGAAATAAAGAGTATTTGCATATGCACTCTACCCTAAAAAAATAACTTAAGGTGGGGAAGAATACCTCCAAACTTATAGGCATAGCTGGTGGTATTTCAACCAAGTCCTTCAAGTTCCTTTTTGGAAGAATAACTCTCTTCATGCCCTATCGATGAGCTACCAAAACCTGTGTAGCAAGCATTTGTCAAGTAAATTGTTAAACTCCTTAAGCATTCAGTGAAAATCTCTTAATTTTATGCAATAAGGCAAGAGAAAAAGTGAATGCCCGTGGCATATTAGAATCTTAGATACAAAGCAACCATAAACTTGTCTTGCAAATATAATATTTTTTAGAGTTTAAGTTACTTTGTCTATACTTTTTATATTGACTAGTCATTATTTGCTAATTATATATTATGTAAATAGCAAATATAACAATTAAAAAAAAGGCTTTCCATGTCCCATATGATTTTTTTGATGCTAATTGTGGGATGTGATTCATTTCCTATTCGAAGTTAAGCCAAGAGATGATTAAACTATGTGCATCTGGTCATCTAAGACAGATAACCAAATTCTCGAAATTATCAAGCCAAAAGAAGGCTCTTAACACAAGAGAGAAAGCTCACTCTTTCATGCTTAGTTCAAGATTTAGGCTAATTTTGGTTAAGATATTTCCATTGAACATGTTTATAGTTAATATTATCCACAATTCTACAGCAAGTGCAAAGAAAAACAAAGGTTCAAAAAAAATTATAAAAAGCTAGAAATCACGACTTATGATCTACTCAAAAGTAAAATTGCTAGACACTCACTTAAACATAAGACTTATCCCTTCAAATTTGTGACTTCAAACAAATAACAGGAATACGTGGAAGTGCAATATTTCTTAGCAAAAGGATGATAAAGATCAAGAATCAGAAAATTACACACAAGATGGGTAGCACAGATACCATAACTACACAGATTAACTATTTCAATTGACAAATTAAACAGTTACAACTTTCCAGGACTCTAGACTATATACAATTTGGTGAGGTATGGTTGTCAAGCCAAGGAAAAAAAAAGGCATAGAAAAGAAACCAAAGAAAGAAATGTACAGTCATCTCTAATTTAGAGGACAACTTTGCAAAGGAAAATGCCAAGAAAATACTAATGCACAAACTATAGAGAATTTAAAGGTAAATTTCACAGTAGATGAAAAAGCATATATCTTTTCTCTATTGATGTACAACCCCAATTCGAACATTAGCACACATTGAACCAGCCTTCAATTCAAACAAGCCAACTGAGACTTGTGAACCGCAATCCTCACTGTAACCCCAAAAATATAATAGCCTCAATGGTTTTGGATTTCTTTCATTTAATCTTTCCCACATATTACTACTCTGTACACTTCAAGAAAAAGAAAATATGTTATGTTTACAAATCAAATGCTGTTCACAAATCAAACAAAAAAATGCTACATTTACAGATTAATGACAGAGATGCACTCATCACGAGTCGCGACTTGTAGAGAAGAAAAGAGAGGGAAAGAGAGCTTACTGAGGAGAGACAAGTGATGATAAGCAATCGCACGCAATCGTGGGCAACAGAGATAGCAAAGAACTTCTGAGCATGGCTTCTAATCTGAACTGCTGTTTTGGTCCCAACATGTTCTGCAAAAAACTGAAATAATTTCAATAAAAAATAAAGGCGATAAAGCATGCCAAGTTGTCAAGAAAGCACTAATAACAACCAAACTACCTTCTACCAAACTACTTCATTTTTTATTTTTGAAATTTTATATATTAAAGAGAATTTGAAGGGGATTATCCCATGCAACTGGAATGAATTGATTATAAAACTGAACTAGATACTTAAGTTCTATCCATTTGCACGTACATGTCCTATAGAGAGAGTTTAGCAAATTTTGAAGATATAACATGTGATATATGACTAGAAGATTCTATACAACATTATTTGATTTGGATTCAGCCCCCATTGGCCATTACACTCTTCCTCTCAATCACCCAAAAAGTCTTACATGTCTGTCTCATAGCCTAGAAGGCTAGTGTCAACATTTTGACGATGGTGAATATCTCGATGGTTGAATACATGCGGCATACATTTGAAATTAATTAGAAGAAGCAAGAAAAAAGGCAAAAATAGGGGGGGTTGCAATGGAGAGGAGCTCAGTCATTTTTACCCATTCAGTTGTCCTTTGAAAATAACAGGGATTAACGATGCTTCTATGTATCCCAACCAAAACCAAGCATGATTACATAAACATAGAACATTAACTTGTTACCTTGCTCCCATCAGTCAAATACCCGCCTAATGCTTTAAATTCCTTCTTATAGACAGTCATCAGCAAATTAATTACACCCTAAAAATCAATCAGAACAAAGAATTCAGAGGAAAAAAAAATTGTACAAAATTCCACCATCTTCATACAAGGAAAGATTGTAGAATAAATACTAAAACCAAAACCAAAATATATATAAATATAAATCTCTATTTAGATGCATACATATGTGTGCACTGTGTATATATTATATCTTAAGTCACACAAAAGCAGCGATCAACTTGATCAAAGATATTAACAAAATGCCAAAAGAAATGACCATTACCAATGAAGTTACATAGTATTTTACAAATCCTCCATAAAATTAAGCTATTCCTATTTACAGATCATCAATTTATATGTCAATTTAACATAGTTAAGCAAATGACAAGATAAAGAAAGAAAAAAAACATACCTGAGATTCTGTCATTTCCTCTACAAGATTTAATTTAAACTTCTTCAGCCAATGAACAATTAAGGATAATCAACAGACCTTTCAGCTATTAGAATAACTACTTGTAGCTAATAATAATATATAGGGTCATATACTACAAAATTAAGCCTTGCAAAACCAGCACTTAGTCACAGAGACATAAAAATTTGATGTTTGGCTTACATCCAAATAAGAGAAAGAAAACAATTAAAATACTAGAAATATAAATAACCAAGTATAACAATTATCTCAAAACACAATTCAAGAACTCTTAAACTTCTTGATTCTTCATTTCCAAGCAGGTCAGCACTCAAATCAAAGCACCTGAGGCCCACAAAGTATTATATGTTAATAAGATTTTAAATTTGATAAAAGAATTATGTAATTCTAAAATTTAATCAAATAATCGCCTACCACTTCTTCAAAGGTTGAGTCATTCAATTGTAACTTGTGATTTGCTACTTGAAGCACCCGAATGAAATTCTAAAATTTAAACAAAGTTCAAGATAATTATTTATATTGATATAATAACAAATAACTAAGTAAAAACAAAATAATCAAAAAATTGAAAGATAATGATGTTAAAGTTACATTGTATAATTTCCTCATATTTCTCAACTTTTGTAAAAGGCACTTTTTTCATAGATTCTTGAATATCAATTGTGCTTGAACTTTGCCTTAACCAATTTTGACAGCATACAAGAGCCTCCACCATTTTAGGATTAAGAGAACTTCTATATGGATCAGGAATGCGGCCACTTGTACTAAAAGCTGACTCAGATGATATTGTAGAGACCGGAATAGCCAAAACATCTCTAGCTAATTGAGAGAGAATAGGAAACCTAGTTGCATTATCCTTCCACCATCTCAAAATATCAAATGTACACACATCATTTTCACACTGTTCTTCCAAATATTTAACAAATTCAAACTTTGTCTCACATTCATCTTCCTCCAACTCTTTTGCAAATTGAAAAGCCAAAGATTTGCCTGTCTCCAAATTCTCATCCATATCAACACTGGCAACATTTTGATTTGATCTTGGAGACAAATTTTCACTGCTTTGACAAGGATTACATTTTTGATAAAACTCATACAAACGAACCAACATTTTTCTTACTTCTTCTTCCATGGCAGTAGATCTTATGATATCATTGTTATAAACTTGGTTAAAACAAAACCTCACAAATTTCAATTTATAACGTGGATCCAAGACAGTGGCAACATACAACAAATGGTTCATCTTGTCCAAATTCTCCCAATATTTTAAAAACTTTGACTGCATTTTTGATGCCATAAGACACACCTTGAAATCATTATGTTTAGACAAAGCTTTCAATCTTGTGTGGACAGCCACCAATTCTTGCAAACACAGGTTAGAAGTAACATGTAATGAACCTGAAAATTGCAAGGTAATATCATAGAAAAGCTTTAAAAACTTTATAAAAGATCTAGCAACATCCCAATCATTCTCAGTAGGTGGGCCAATATATTTGCTATCCTTTCCTTTTCCTCCTCTCTCATGACTCTCATTTAGTTCATCATCTTCAAAAATCTTATCTCCATTACCTTCATCATCATCTTTGTCACTAAAAGCAAAGTATGTCCTATAACTTAAATTTTCCTCCTTGAGTCTCTCAAAAACTTTTTCAAACTTTATAGCTGCCTCAAGCATTAAATAGGTAGAATTCCACCTAGTCTCAATGTCAAGGCAAACTAGACTCTTACTTTCAATTTTTTCAATTTCAGCACAGGTTCTAAAGGCTTCAAGTCTAGCGAGAGATGAACGCACATATCTTACAGCATTTCAAATCTTAAGAATTGATTTATTTTGCTGCTTTAAACCATCTTTCACAATCAAGTTCAAAATATGTGCACAACATCTCAAATGAAGAAATTCATGATCAAAGAGTATGGTTTTCCAACCCTTAGTGTTCTTTCTCAAATGATTGATTGCACTATCATTAGCACTTGCATTATCAACTGTTATAGTCAACAAATGGTCTATTCCCCAATCCAACAAACAACTTTCAACCATTTTATCTATTGTCTTACCTTTGTGGTTAGGAATCACACAAAAACTCAAGATTCTCTTTTGTAGCTTCCAACTATTATCAATCCAATGTGCAATTACACACATATAATTTATATTTTGGATTGAAGTCCATGTATCAGTTGTAAGACAAATACGTTCAGACTTTAAAAGCTTTTTAAGCTTTTTTTCTCATGAAAATAAAGTTTCATGCAATCCCTAGCAACCGTGAAGCGACTTGGAGGGGTAAACTTAGGTTGTAAACTAGTTACAAATTTTTAAACCCTTCACCTTCAACAATTCTGAAAGGAAGCTCATCAATAACAACCATCTCAACTAATGATATTCTACATTCTTCATAAGAATAACTCACAGCTTTTAGAGAGAAAGAAGAAGAGTCATCGCCTCCTTGTTTTCCAAAAGTAAGAGTTTTTTGTTTGTCATCAATTTTCCTATAAGGATATTTCTTGCATTGAAAATTTAAATGATTGATCATGTTACCTGTCCCATGCAACTTTAGATGAGCTGCATAATCCTGACCACAATAATTATAAGCTACCCTCGGGTTTCCATTTTCCTCAAACCTATTAAAATGATCCTAGACCCATGAATTTTTCTTGCTTCCAATGATTGTATCTTGTGTGTCTTTGGATGGAGTCACTTTAATATGCGTAGCCCTTGTCCTTTTTCTACAAGTGTTAGGTTTCCAAGAGGTTAGAACTGGAGGTGGTTTGGACTTTGTTTCATCAGCTATTGAATCATTTTTCTGATTTCTAGCTGCCTCCTCTTCATTCTCCATATAAAAATCACAAAAAAAAAAGAAAAATAAATAATATACAAACAGAGAAGCAGCATCATAGAAGCAAAGAATCAGTAAACAGCCAAATAATTCTGTACATAATTCTAGCTTCAACCAAATATGCAATTTTGTTGTAGAATTATACTGAAAACTTATTATCTAGGATCTTTGGAGAAGTTGTTACTGCTTAAGACAGGTTGAAGGTTTTGATCACTCCATAGTGAATGCCACTTTAAGGGCATGCAGTGATTTAGCTCCACCAGAAGACAGCCCTTGTCTACCCTTCTCAATCTGGCAATATGGGGAGAGCAAGGTGATCATTTATTCTAATGGAAACTACTCTCAGGAGGATACAATTTTATTAGATCTTGAAGTACCAACTTATTGAAATTTACTACATACAATATTCTTAAACTCCTTTCAGGGGCTCAGTGATATAATTACAGTTATGGAGTTTGATTTCTCAAAACCAATTTGTCCGTGCTTAGGGAAAGCCCTGGTATAACAACAATTTACTTTCACAAATTATAACTGCTCCTAATGGTGTGTGGATAAAATTGTTGTAGCCTTTGGACATAATCCATGATGAACTCTCTTACAACAGAAGTTCGCTTTCCCCATTTTTCCAGATTTCTTCCCCATTTTTCCAGATTCTCTCTCTCTGCCTCTGTGTGTGTGTGTGTGCGCGCGCGCATGTGCCCGTGCCAACCTGCTAAGATGCTGCCAAATGCCTACTCACTATTACAATATTAGAAATCCTTTCAATTCTAATAATACTACTTAAGTTGTTGATTATCTCAGTTAAATCTTAAAAGGTAAACTGATCAAACTTCAAACTATAAATGGATGATGGAGGTATGAAATTAGCTTAGATTAATGCATCCATTCCAATCAGAGATATAGTCCAGCTTCCAATTTAAGGAATTGAATCAGAATAATAAGTTCAAAAATTGTTTAGAAGCTCTAAAATTGTTGAAGAAATCAATCAAGGTGATCAGTGATGTGTACCTACTTTAAAATAAATGCAATGTAAAAAAATGCAGAATGGAAAGACAATATCCTTTAAAAAAAATTGATAAGGATGTTGTTTTTTTATTTATTTTAGAAGTTCAGATTATAGGAGATTATTCATTAGTTTAGAAATATTAACCTGTTTAGGAAAGCAGGGTTTCTTGGACAAGAAATGTTGTTTTTTCATTTATTTTAGAAGTTCAGATTATAGGAAATTCTTCATTAGTTTAGGAATATTAACCTGTTTAGGAAAGCAAGGTTTCTTCAACATTGCTTAGACCATTGGGTTTCATCCATTAAAACTATTAGTCCTAGTCCAAGTCATTACAAAAACTTTGAGGATTGATAGAATTCTAAGACTTGAAGACTTTTCTCTCTAAATTGAGATTCTTCTTCGTGCTAAATGAATTATATTTAATATTCAAAACCATACACTAAGTACCTGTACATGGATACCGTACACTTGGGATAGCAACTACGACTAAGCACAATTTTTATAACCTTCTAGCAGTCTCCATCAAATTCAGAATTTCCTTTACATTACATAAAGAAGGAAAAGAAAAGAAAATAATTCATCAGGAATATCAAGAAATTAAAGCAAACTCAGAACACTCAATACATACAACTTGAATGCGTGGCACTTATTAGTTATCAATCTGTCCTAAAACCATTTTGAATTTGTCTCATCTATTCTCTAATACTTGATAAGAATTCCTAAATGTCTACCATCTACTGTAACATATCATAACAGTATGATTTACTGACAATCTCCACCAGATTCCTACCACGTCATTGAAATTGTATATGGCGCAGTTTCATAGTACTCTAGATCATAAGCAGTGAAATGCTTACAACATGCAGATAGCATTAATCCGCCACCGTCACCCACCAATACCCCCTTATGGACCAACACACGGAAATGTTGAGCAGTAGGTGGTGAAGTTCAAACATGTGATCATTTACTTGCTAGAATAACATGTAAGGTGAAGTTTCTGTACCCAAATCCAGATTTCCTGAAGTATCTTGTAATAGAACTTCAAACCATAATGTTGAAAATTCTATAACTGGATTTGAGGAGTGTTGAAAGAGAAAGAAGTTTACCGAGGAGGAGTATGGTTGTCGCGACTCGCGAGAGACAGAGAAGACCGAGAGCAAAGACGCGTGAAAGCTCGGTCGTTTGGCGAGTTGCAATCGAACAAGGGAACTCCACCGCCTGTGAGACAATGGCGAAACTATCCCTCCGCAGCATCACGACTCACGATCGACGATCGGCGGTTGGCGGTCAATAGATAGGCAATTGCTTTGGTAGTCGGTACTCGTGAGTTGTCGCTGTCGTCGGGTCTTAACCCCTTGGGTAGGAGAAGAGACGAACACAAAATGGGTGGAGAGGAACCGTCACCGGAGCAGAAGGGGATAGAGAAGGTGAGGGGGAGACTAGCGTGCGCCGCCGACGACGAGAGAAGGGAAATTGTTAAGGCTTGAAGATGAGAGACAAGGAGCAGAACGTAGAATCAGAAGCTAAGAAAAACAAAAGAAAAGTTAGAAAACTATATAAGCGGGTCGGGTTATTGCGGTTTCACAAATTTGACCCGCCACCCGCCCTCTCATATGTGGGTTATACAGTTTTTCAACTGTTGATAATAAAATTTATTTTAAAACCGCAGGTCACGGGTGAGTCATGGGCAAATCTGCGAGCGGGTTGGGTTGAGCCTTTTTTATGCTCACTCCTACTCAAAATAAAACTAGTAAAACAGGAATATGTCGCATAATATTGTAATTAAAAGTAGTTCGTAAAACTGGCATAACTGATATAGGATATCACATCGTGAGATATCAATTCATTGATCATCATTTAAAAATAAGGCAAATTCATCCGTTGAGCTTATAGATTCAACCATAACAAAATATCTTAAAATGGCTAAGGATGGAAACAAAAATATAACGGCTTTATAAATAAATATAAGGTCTGACGTGCATGTAGACATAAACATAACATAATAAGAATCCACTGAGTGCTACTAGCCATGAGACTCGTTTCATAGGACAACACCCCCATTGACGAAAACATATAACTTGTTGGTGTCGTAAGACCCTACCGGGCAAATAAATCATATAGTACTGTCATACTAACATGGCTACCCAGCGAATTATCCAGGTGAATTGCAAATATTCACATATATAACATATGACATAAAAATGAGATTCCTGTTTCCATTTCACATAGCAAAATAATCTTAACATATAAATAAAAACATTTCAAAAATAAAACATTTGGTTTTGAAATAAAACATTTATTAGTAAGAAATTATTACTTTTACTATTTTAAGAAAATCATGAATTTAGGAAAAAGACCACTCACATTTGCTGATACTGTGTGTACCCAGACTCAGTCCTGTTGGCCTCACTGACTGACCGATATATTTCTCATAAAGTGTAACCACATACGCTATCAATAACATGTCAAAACTGTGTATGAATGCATAAACATACTAGTGCATACATGAGATGTATTCCTCATTAAACTGTTTTCTACCCTTTTTATTTGGGATCAAAGTTTCTACTACATACGTACTCCGAAAATTCTCAAAATATTATTATATACTTATTGTCAAGCTAGGTATGCTAAGGTATACTCACGTTCACAAAATGAGTTATAGGTATTTTTTTTATGAAAAATAATCCGTAGGTGGGTCGGCAAAATTCTAGGTTAGAGTTTAGGTAAATTCTAATGTCAACTTGACGTTATTTTTACTAAACTAACTAAATTATTTTCTCAGTAAAATTAATATAAATTAATAATAATAATAATTAATCTAAACTGGTAGAAATTTATTCCCTAATATCATAAAAATAGTACTCAAACTAAAAATTTAAACCGATTAAATGAAATTAAAATACATCTAGATTGAGAATATAAAAAAAAAAAATTTCTTGAAACTTACCCGATTAAATTAAAATTTTCTTACCTGAGCTTATATCCGTCGCTTGTTCTTCCCTGAGCCCGCTCTCCATTCTCTCTCTCTCTCTCTTTTCTCTTTTCTTTGCCTCTTTCTCTCTTCTTTTCTTTCTTCTCCTCCTTTTCTTTCTTCTCTCCCTTTTCTTTCTCTTTTCCTTCTCCACTTTCACGAAAAAGGGAACTTTAAAAAAAACTCCCTCATGATTACGAGGGAAACAAGTGGAAACAAAAGCTCCCACATAAAAATCTTTTTTTATTATAATATTACATTAAATTTTTATATTGTTATTATATTATATTTATTTTTATTTTTTATTTTTTCAAGTGATTGCTAACATTTCTTACTCACAAATTTTTAAAGACTTTTTAAACTACGTTAAGCTGCTAATAGTTCCACTAATTATGTTTATGCAAAATAAAACATAAAATACATAATGAGGTTTTGAGTTGGGATGATACAAAACTAGTATACAATTCAACTGAAGTTGAAGGGTTGTGAAGTACAAAAGAAAACTATAGTTTAAGAAATTTCTAGAACATAAAAATTAAGATTAAAATTTCATAATACCTAAAATTTTAGTGAAAACTATTATTTTGGTACTTGAATGAATTTTTCTTTATTAATTCGGTACAATAAAGATATTTTTATGAATTTAATATATCAATCTTTCAAAATTACAAAATTTAGTATATCTATTTATTTGGGTTAAAGCTAACCAACGATCAACTTGACATATATCGATAGAATGCTTATGGGGCAAAATGCTTGATGACATATTATTAGAGGACTATCATTTTGATACATAAAAAATTAATTTTTTATCAATTAAGTACATCAAAGCTTTTTTCTTATCAATTTAATACATTAAAGATTTTTTTCTATCATTTTAATACATAAATATTCATATTATATTAATTTGACACATAAAAAGTCACTTTACAACATAATTTTTCACATAATTTAACACATTTTACTTATTAATTCTAATTAAATTTAAATAATATGCAGTAAGCTTAATAAAATCTAAATTGCACATCACTTAATTTTGCTAAAATTGCTAAGGTTAGAGATATTTTAATACATATTTTAATGAAATTTGCATAGTCTGTTTCATTTTACGAGTTTCTTAATGTTGGGTTAGCATTTGATTAACATTAAAATCAAACTCTATTCTAAATCGAGCTCCCATAATATCAAAAAAGAAAATAAATGACTAATGCAGCTACCCCAACGTTTGGGTTTGCATAATTTTTACTTTAATAATGATATATAATATGTTTTTCTTGACTTATTCATGGTGTTTGGCCATCATCATCTCCATTAAAAACTCTTATTGGAAAAGTATAAATCTCCTTTAAACTTTGTCCTTGGTCGCCCTAATCTTACATAAATTTGTTTAGAAAAAAGACCCACACGAGTATGTGTGGGCCATCATCTTAAAGTTAATATATATATATATAGTGTGTGTGTGTGTGTGTGTGTGTGTGTGTGTGTGTGTGTATAGCTGCTACAAAAAATTAATTTTGCTAAAATTGTTAAGCCTTGAGATATTTTAATACATATGTTAATGTGTATTATACTGAAACACAATTTAAATTTATTATACTTACTGTATTACATGGAATTGATTAAAACTAATTAGTAAAATGTATTAAATTACGTTAAAAATTGTTCAAACTAATATAATATAAATTTTGATATATCAAATGATAAAAAATAATCTTTGATGTATTAAATTAATGAAAAAAAATTTTGATGTATCTAATTGATAAAAATCAATTTTTCACTTATTAAAATAATAGTACTCCAATGACACGTGATCAAATCTTTTGCAAGGTAAGCAATCTCTTTGTATATGTCAAGTTGATTATTAGTCAACTTTACATAAATGAATGGATGTATTAAAATTATAACTTTTAAAGATTGACATACTAAATTGATAGAAAAATTTTTTCATATATCAAATTGATAAAAAAGAATTTTCATGTATCAAAATAATAGTTCTCTCAAAATTTTATTATTATTTTTTAAATCCTTAGAAAGTAGCTAGAAATCCAAAAATCTTAAAACTTCTTTTAATGTCAAATATTAACCTAAAAATCCGTAGTCTTGAATAAGAGATAAGTTATAAATAGATTAAGATAGGAAGATAAACACAATCTTCAAGTACATAATTTGGGAGATATCATGGATTTATATTGGAAAAATGTTTAGGTGGGTTTAAGTAAGTACAATTAGATTTATATAGTTAATTATGTTATTGATTATACTGATGTGGTACGTTTAATTATCTTTTTGATTAACTGATGATGATAAATTATTTTTTAAATTTAAATAAATGATCTCTCTTTTTTTGAAAAAAAAATGATCATTTCTTATTTGAATTTAACTCTTACTTTTTTTTATTTAATTTTAACTCATGTAGCAATAATGCATTCTCCTTTTTTTATTTATTATTTTTTCAAAATTAAGGCCATATCATGTGCCACATCACTATCATTATTAAAATTTAAGTAGACTACATCTTTTTTGTTTAATAATTTCTTATTTGACCTTAAACCCTTAATTATATATTTAATTTTAACCCATTTAATAATAATACATTCTCTTTTTTCATTTTTTTAATATTAAGGTTATATGATCCTCCCTAATTAATTCAAAAATAATAAAATATGTTATACCAATATAGTTGATAATGGAATTAATTGCATGTATCTAATTACTCATTTTAGTAAGAGGACAAGAGCTCAATTGATTATGTTAAGAGTAGAGGGTCACATTAACCATTTGACAAGAGTTGGAGGGCCATTCATACATTTATCCCTTTCTATTATCCATGTTATATCTGCACAGTTGATATTTTTATCATGATAATATAACAGATCTTTGATGATATATGAATGTATAACAAAATTTAATTATTATACTCTATTAATTTAGTTAACTTTATAAAAATCTTGCATATTTAATTAATATTAAATTACATTTTTTGGTAAAAATAAATCAAATCCACTTAGGGCCATTCGGATGGAAGGATAGGATATAGTAGGATAAGATAAGGATAGATAAATTTATTCGGATTACACAGTGGTATCACACGTTCAGTTAAGTAGAAAACAAATGGATAAAATTATAAATTTACCAAAAAGTCCTTAAAAAATAAAAAAAAAACACACACACACAGACACAGACACACAACATTAGTCGGATCTCATTTCCTGCCTTCGCCGCAAAGCCCTCATGGCTTTTAATTATAAAAAAAAAAAAAAAAAAAAAAAAAAAACAGTTGGACTCCATCTTTATCCCTTTCACCACCCGACCTCCCGTCGGCCCCCACCTCCTTCTGACACGCCAGCCTGGGTCGGCCCGTCTGGCCGACCCAGGCAGACCGAGAAGCAATCCACATAATGGATAGGTTCAGGCCAGAGAGGAGTTTGGGCCACATAATGGATCGGGATCAGGTTCGGGCCGAGAAGCAATCCAAGCAATCCACGCCATGAACGACGGAGAGAAGATCTGCTGATCAGTTGCGACAAAAATCACCGACCGCCGAGCTCGACCCAGCTTGGCAATACCAGCGGTGGGTGCAAACCAGGCCGACGAACAGCCGAACCAAATCCGAATGGCCGCTTCGCCTCCTTGCGCTTGTGGGTGAAGGACAATGGAGCCCGGCAGGACCCAATCCGAACAGCCGCTTCACCTCCCTGCGCTCGTGGGTGAAGGACAAATGTATTCGGAAATTGGGACACACGCTGAGGCTAAGCTTAACATTTCATACGCTGATAAGGGTGGGATAAAATTTATCCCACCCGCAGCCGCTGATACCATATCCGGAGTATACTAATATATATCAGTATCCGGATCCATTACACATGAATCGAACGCGTGTAATGGTAGATAAAATTTATCTTCTCAGCCTATATCAAGCTACCGAACGCCCCCTTAGAAGTAAAATTACGAAGTAATGTCAAGTAAGTGCTTACTGAATATATCTGAACAGTTTGATTAGATTTTAATTTGATTAGGGTTTAATTAAGGGCAGTTTGAACATTCCAGGAAAATTGAGACTAAAAAGTGAATTTTTCTATTTAATGTAAAAAGAGGTAGGGGCTTTAATCAATCAAATTAGAAAAATAGGGGTGGATTTATAATAAATGGTTATAGAGAGTTGGGCCGTTTGCATCTTTTTCGTTTTAAAATTTTGATTTCTTTATTACGAATACGGAGGAATTTGATTCTGAAAATTTCATAGCTCCTCCATGTCATTCATAATGAAATTAAGTCGATATAGTGAGCATAATAATAAAAATCTGTTTAAAAAATACGCGGAAGAAATTTTAATATATATATCTACCGTTTACTTTTGTCCGGCCCGGAGATTAAAAACTTCAGTCCGACCCGGTTCATTGTCATCCTCCTCCTTATTAGTCAGGCCGCTTTATTACAAGACAGGTAAACAAATTACTTTATACCCTCAAAGATTTTATTGTTATAATAAAATTTAATATTTATGAAAATTTTAAAAAGATTAATAAGAATTAATATTATTCAGATTAATTAATCAACAATTACCTAATTATTTCCGTGTAACTCTAAATTTTTCATTTTTTGTATATCTCATAATTAAAATTTTATATTTCCAAAATAATTATTTTTATATTTAATATTTATTTATCTCAAAACTCTTATTTTTCTTCGTAATTATCTCTTTTAAATTTCAACTCGCATGTAACATTATATTTGTTTTATTAAATCTTATTGACGTACTTCTTTTAATGTTTTTGTTCTATCTATTGTATTAAATTCTTTTAATTTCTCTGTAAAAGTAAGTATTTTGATTTTAATTTGATTATTTTCACAAATTTCTCGTACTGAATAAAATTAAGTATAAAGATTTAATTACAAGTTTTACATCTCAAAAAATAGAAAAAAAAATTTTTAATAAAAAATTATATTAATTTTATTAAAAAATAAAATGTCTCAATTTTAAATTTCACTCTTGACTTCACCAAATTTAACTTAGAATTTTTTAGCAATGATTTCCATACGGCTTCTATTTTGTTTCTTAAGGATTTACTTCCATCTTTACAACGTAACCAACAGATCAACACAGTCATTAGTGACATCTATCACAAATAAAAATACTTACATTTACATGGAATTATTGCCTCATAAAAATAAAAATAATTACTTTTATAGGAAATTATTGTTGGAAAAATAATTTTAATTTGATATTTATGATGTAATTCTTAGGATTATTAGAATAATGTCTAACCCATTATCTTAATATATATCAGATTTATCTCATAATCACATTGAGGTGATCACGTTTTAATGAAAAAATATCTATATATATGTGTGTGTGTGTGTGTGTGCAGAGGTAATCACAAAACGTACATTTGAAAGTTCAGAAACATTTTACGGCGTTCATATCCATTTGTAACATAAACGATTTCAGAATTTGATTTCAATGGCTCAAGGTATGTATAATCTTATTCTATATTTAATTTCGAGCATTCAATGTTTAATTAATTTTGCTTTGTTAATCGTTCGATTTTGTTAGAAAATAAGTTACAATTATTGATCTAAGGAGTTGTCCATTGAAAGATAATTTATTTGAGCATCATTTGTTAGCCATCACCATTAATTCCTTCACCGCCGCCCACCGCGAAGTCCACGATCAACAATCAGCAGCACCGGAGTGTTTTCCGATTAGTGTTAGTAGTTAATAATTACCCTTTCTAACCAAAAAGTTAACGATTAGTCCTCGTTTTTTGTGGTTAATTCGTTGATTTATTTTTAAACAGAGAAAGTTGCAGCATTCGATGTGTGGTAATCCCAATGGCACTCCCGCCGGCGAGGTGGACTTCAAGAAACGCTGTGAGGCCGTGAAGGCTAGTTGGAAAAAGTGGTGGACATGAAGAGAAGAGATGAGGCTGAACTGGCTGAGATGAAGGGAGATGTGCAAGGCCTTGTCCCTGAGATGAAGGCGATGAAGTTAAACTCAAGAAGGCTGAAGCGGCTTGTCATGCCCGCCATCGCAAATCCCTTATATCTGTTTTATTTCTGTTCGGCGGCTATCTCTGCCCTTTGTTGGCTAATTATGTTTTTCTTCTGATTCCTCAAGTTATTTTTTTAATTCCATGCAATTTATTTTAATTTGAAAAAATTGATGCTTGTTTGATTTGCCCAAGTAGCCTTTTATGATGTTTATTTTTCTTTTTTTTTTCCCAGTTAATCCCTTTTTCCCATCTCCTTAACTCCCACTGCTCCTATTTGTTTAGTAAATAGTTTTTTTTTTTTGGGTCGAAACCACCGGTCTGAAAATTTATTGAGTTTCAACTAATCTAGTTTTTATCTTACGATGGTGGGAGAATTCTCCTTAAGAGTATTTCTATACACGAGATTTAAACCTGAGATTTTATTTAAGGAAAGTATCTATCATACCAACCAATCATCCACTAGTAGTAAAAGGATTTTATTTTTGTTTTAATTTGCATGCCTAACATTAATTTCAATGTTAGAGTTGTCTAATTAAATAGAAGATGCGCTAATTTTTTAAAAAAAAAAAATGTGAGGACATTTTGGAAAATATGAAAAGCAAAAACAATACAGGTGAAAAAATAATATATAGTTATGGTTTAAATACCGGAGAAAAGATAAACGGGTTTTTTCACCCAACAAAGTCTTGGCCACGCTTGTAGTGGGCCTGTGACCTTCGGCCCGTAAAGAATAGAAGTTAATTGGGTCTTGTCCAACACGTCCAAGGCCATGTATAGATGAATTAGTAGAGTTAATAACGGGCTCTTATGCTTAGGCAGCCCATATTAACCCAATTTTCCCTTTCCCGACCGCAAAAAAAAAAAATCTATTTTCATTTTCATGTAAAGCCTTGATTTAAATTATAGTAATTTATTTATTAAAAACAAAAAGATAAATATATTTTCTTTTGCTAAATTCACATTTTATAAAAAAATTAGTCTAATTGAATATGAAATTTCTCTTTTAAAAATGACTATATTGCAAAACAACAAAATAATAAAGCGAAAAGAAAGCAAGATATAAATGTTTGATAGAGAGAATGAAGCAAATTTAGTGGAAAAACTTTTTTCTTAAAGCTTAACCACCCACAACCCTGCCCTTTTAAAATTCAACATTATGAAACCTTGTTTCTAATCGAAGCAATGGAGCTTCTATTGTTACCATCCGAACGTTTTACATCCAAACCTTGTGCGGAGAGGATGCATGCATGAGGGGGAAAAAGTTAGAGTTTACTTTTGACTGTTTGGAAAAGCTGAGGCGGCTGCTCTCGAAACCACAGCCGCCTTTAAGGTGAGTTTCGGCTTCCTTGCTTCCCCAACTACGGACTAAAATGAAGTATGGCCTAACGTGTGATATAAGGAGACCACCAACAAGAGGATGAATCCAATTGGTTACACAGCCCAACCCGCCACCAATTTATTACTCCACAAGAAAAAACGACTAATACAAGAGAAATGCATGGTTATATATAATATATATATATATATATTACAAATAGGGTAAAAAAACTCAAAAGAAATCAAATTAAACTAGAGTTGAGGTCTTGAAGGCATTAAGACACTGAAGAACTCCAAAACAGAAAGAGAAAAGCCTATTATTTCAACCCTAACTCAAGAGATATGCTCATCTTTTAAAAAATGTCCGCACAAGAATTACCATTTTCACGAAACAGTTGAATATTTCCCTTCAAAGTTGAGTACTAAGAAAATCAAACTGTTTTTTTGGGGTACATTTGGAGGCTTATGCTTAAGTTAAAAGAAGGAGATTGCTAAGAGTCGAATTTATAATTTTTATAGGTAAATTTTACAAATATCCCAACAATTCAATTAAGATTTAGGTTCAAGAGAAATCAAATTTTGAATCCAATTATACACAGTTTAGAACTTATTGGGTATGATTTTGTATAATTTTCTTCAAGTATTTTGGATTCAAATTATTCAAGAAGCAAATCTAAATTTAAAAATTCACATTTTATCTCCCACTTGAATTGTAGCCTTTCAATTTGTTCCTAAAAGAAATGCCTTCAGTGGTTACAAATTCCTAATATTTGATATTAGGGATTATTTGGAAAGAAAAAAAAAAAAAAAAAAAGGGGAGTCCAAATATTGATGAAGTATAGCTTCTTTTTCTTTTTGGTGTCTGGACTGGTACATATCATAATGGACCCGGACATGTCGGGCAAGCCCATCCAAAACGGATGTTTTGAATTTGATTTTCGGATAAAAAAAAAGGAGGAAAAAAAATAAATAACCAACAGCTTGTGAGTTAAATAAATAACAAAAAATATTCTAAATTTGATGGTGAAATATTTATATAAATATAAATAGCTGGATAAAAATTGTAATTTTAATCTTCGCAATAACATAAATGCATTAGATGTATTTTTTCTTGAAAACCAGCAATCACACACAATATAGTGGAATATTTATTTAAAATTATTTGGTTAATTAATCCATTTATAGCTTTAACTCTAAATACAAAATACTTACATATATTTTTTTGGGTTCAATAGTGTACAATTTTTTAATTTTTATACCGTAAAAATATTCAAATTAAAATTAAAATAATTAGCTCAACAAAAAAAAAAAAAAATCTATTGGCTAAAGGGAGGAATAAAGTAGATGATAAGGGCAAGACAAAAATTCCAATCACTGGGTGTGGGTCGTTTCAAAGGTTTTAAGGTAAAGAGCTGTCTCCTTTTGTCCCTGTCAATTATCGAATCTGAACTTACTTAAAAGATATTAAACAACTATAACAAATGATAATTCCTAATTAATTGACGGATTTTAAAAAATTATCTTATCTTTTTTTTTTAACCTCGTAGAGAATGATAAACAGTTAATAAAAAAAATTTAAAACCCATATTTCTTTTTTTTGAAAAAAAAGGAATTTAAAAGGGTGTTTGGCTTAAGGTAATTACCCAGCTTTTTTAAAAAAAATAGTTCATATATTTTGATTTTTTAATTTTTTTTACGTTCAAAATGGCCTACAATATTTTCATTTTTTAAAATAAATAAAAATTTTAAAAGTGAAAAGTGTGTGGCGAGCAAACAGTAAAGAGAACCAATCAGAGTGAGCCCTGGTGGGACAGAAAAAATTTTTTTAAAAAAAAGAAAATGATAATGAGTGAGAGGAAGTTTCTGGAATTAAAGAGAAAAGAGAGGCGATGTTTGGACAAATGACGTTTTTTATGTGGGTGTCGACTTTTCTCCATCAAACTCGCAAAGCTGGCGAGAAAAAAGACGACTTCTCCCATGAAAATGCCTGTTAAACAGCAATTATTTACTCAGTGCTTAATGGAATGTTTTGTATTCCTGACCTACCCATGACGTCATATATCCAAATTTTTAGTTTACCCTTATTTTT
The DNA here is from genome assembly GCA_911865555.2 of Thlaspi arvense. NCBI lineage: Eukaryota > Viridiplantae > Streptophyta > Magnoliopsida > Brassicales > Brassicaceae > Thlaspi > Thlaspi arvense. Next base: position 1,772 of record CAJVSB020000510.1, on the reverse strand, counting down.
CTCTGTTATTTATCTAAAATTTTTTTCATCTATATGGTCCATGACGTTCCTCTAAATTACCATTCGGCCATTCATATTTTAATTTTAAAAGGTAAAAAGTTTTAGTTTGCAAGCATTTTTAGTATTTTAATTTTTTCTTCTATAAAATAAAACGTCAGAAAGTCCAAAACTAATATTTTTTATTCTTTTTATGTCTTAATTAATTAATAAAAATTAATTCTTTGAGCTGAAGCAAACACCAACCACCGACACTTTAGAACCTGTTCTTTTACTCTTGTACATTGAATCCTTAACCTAGTGAAGGACTTATGAAGGAACAATTTTGGGAGAAACAGATAGAAGAAAAGAGTGATTTTACATAATTTGATTCTTATTATGTAGTTTTTAATTAATAAAAATGTTTTCTCTTTCTTCTGCTGCCAATACCAAGTCAAAAAGAGCACTATATACCCTACCAAACACAACCTAAGCACTCGAAATCTCAAAGCAAAAGTGTTCTCTCTCTCTCTCTTAAAACTTTCGTGGGTATTTGTCGAAAGAAAATGAATCAAATTGGATTAAGATCTTAAATTATTTATTTAAAATTATTAACTTACGTTTTTAGACAATGAAATCAAAGTTTTAGAATTGTACTTTCCTTTAATAATATCAACCCATTTCAAACCATTTCACACTTGTGAATGCAAACCCATCCAATTAAATTAACAGAGGACTCTTGTGCCCGACCAACCAAAAGAGAGAGAGCTACCACAAACGATTTTTTGGTCCTAACAAACTCAAAAAGAGTCCTTGAACTTTCACAACTCAATATGAGTTTAAATAATGATTGAAAACGGGAGCTTATTTGCAATCTAATTGATAATTTTTCAAAGACTAAGGGAAAAAACCCAAATCGAAAGAACCCCATTGGGCTAAGTGTCCTAACTCTACTCTCAACTTGCTTTTATGCTCTCGATGATAATAATAACCAAATGGGTACCCCCCAAAACAAAGTGTCTCCCAAGTCCCCATATGGTACACCTAAGCGCATGCCCAGAACATTGTAGAAGTCTGGTGTGGTTGCAGAGGATAGGGTTTCACAAATATGGATGAAGCTTCATAATTTTTAATTCTTTTAGAAAAAAGAAGAGTTCTCTCTCTCTGTCTCTCCTGAATCTACACTACTCATTGCAGTGACCAACTTATCCAAAAAGTGAAAGTGAGTCGAATCCTGTTGTTATGTCCATGTGGGTGCTGTTTCGACCTCAAAAATCCCTCATTTTCCTCTCATTGCGGTGGCGACCTTCTCTGGCTTTACATTTGTGCTTTCATAAGTACAATAAAAATGGACTCCAATTATCCTCCACTTGCTAATTTTGGACCCCATGGCCACAATAAAGCTCTCCACAGAAATGCTAAACCGCGTCCGCGCCTCCGAAGGTGGACTCTGGTAGCAAATCACACTATCGTCCTATAACATGGAAACAAACAAAAGATGAACACATAGTAGATTGTGTTCCTACCGGTAACTATTTCAAACCCATGGACAAGGAAACTTCACCTAATTTAAGATTTGTTATAGTACATGCTGTGCCATACCTATGTAAGCCTTACATCACCTTGTTGAGTGCCCGAGTCATTTGAGTGGGAGGGGAATCTTCTGGCTACCATGGCTTGTGGCTTTTTTAGCTTTCCCCAACCGAAGAGACAAAAGGGGTGCTCAAATGCGATGAGTTGTATTGCTATCATTGGTTAATTTGAAACATATATTGTTCGAATTGCATATTGCATGG
>CAJVSB020000509.1:0-44075 GCA_911865555.2 Thlaspi arvense | reverse complement strand
AAAAAAATCTTAGAAAAAAAATTTAAATTTTAGTTTCTTGTTTGTAAACTTAAGAAATCTTAGAAGAATCATAGAAACCATGGAAATATAGAATTTTAATGAAAGAAAAAGTACTCTTTTGACATGAAAAAATCCTAATATAAGCTTATTTGATTAAAAATAAATAAATAAATAAAAACTTCAAGAATTTGAAGGAAAAATAAATTTATGAAAATTATATTGTATCTTAGCCTAGTTTAGGTCTTAAATTTGGGAGGATTACATTATTTTAATAGTGACTTTCTAAGCTTTCTAGGATTAAGGAGTCAAAACAAAATTAATTAAAAGTTTGAGGGCTACTACTTGCAATTTTATGCCAAATTTTAGAAAAAGGAAATTAGGGTATTAAAAGGGGCTAATGAGAGGATTAGAAAGATTAGAAAATAATTTTTGAAACTAAAAAAGGGAGAAAAAAAAAAGAAAAAGAGAAAAGAAATAAAAAAAAGAAAGAGATAAATTGAATGTAGTTAAAGAATTATGGAATATTTTATGAAATTAAAAATAAAATTTGTAAGAATATATGTATGTAGTGATGTTTGATTTTATTGGAGGATTATATTAATAGAGTCTTAATAGGGATCTCCTAAACATTTTGGGGTCAAAATGTAAATAAGTGAAAGTTGAGGGACCTTTTATAAATAGGCCAAAGTTAGGTCGGCCAAATGGATCTACAATCCCTTGAAAGCCTCTAGAAGCAGCCATTTTTGTACAAGATAGAGAGAGAGAGAACCAAGGGAGAAGAGAAGAAGAAAGGGAGAAGAAAATTAAGAAATCAAGGTAAGAAAATTTGCAAAAAAAATTATAGAAAAATTATTTCTATGTAATTTTTGTTGTAGATTTTTATAATGTACCTCTATTCCTTTCATTTTGTTGGGAAAACAAGATTTAATAAGGGGTTATGCTGCTGTAAACTAGGCTGGCCAAACCCCCTAGAGGGAGAGGAAACCTAAAAGTTGCTTGTCTTGAATAAAATTTGTATCAATCTTATATTGACTTAGAGAATTGCTATTTTTGGTGAAATTATGCAAGGGTTCTATGCTGGTTATGGGGCTGGAATTAGAGTCAGGGTGGAAAGGAATTTTGTTGGACCATGAAATGGGGGGAGAAAATGAAAAACAAACAGGAAATGGGGGCCAAAACACAAGATAGAAATGTGTGCTTGCTGAAAAATTTTCAGTAGTTTACACTAAGTTGGTAGAAACCTTAAGGCATATAAAAAGGGTAATTTTGGTTCATTTTTTATGCTAATAGAAGTATTAGAAATGGGTTAGCTCCATAGAAAAAGAAATACTAAGAAGATATCAAAATTTTGACAAATGGTGACAAGAATCCAAAAAGGTAATAAATGGTGATTGTAGAAAGTTTTTCTACAATGTGTGTGTATCAAGGCCACGAAATTAGGGCTTAACTGGGATTAAATGCAAGTTAAATGAGTGGCTAGCTAGAGGTGGGAGATTAGCATAAGGGAAGGAAAGGATTAGAAGCCAAATTAGTGTCAAGTCTAAAACAAACTCATTAGGAAATCAAGATGATTAGGAGCAGAATTTTTCTGCAATGAATTTCAGCAATCAAAAGTATTCTAATTGAGACATTAAGGGGCTTGATGAATCCTAAAACCAAGGCTAATCAATAGCTTATGAAGTAATTGAAACCAATAAAGAATAAGGTAGAAGATATTGATTCAATTTAATTTAAAACCTAGAAAAATTCAATTTAGGGTAATATGAAATATATGAGTAAGGTTATGAGTAAATGTTAAAAATTTAGAAACTAATCTTAGGAAGGTTTTATGCCCTCCAAAAAGGACACCAAATAAAATTCTAAGCAAGGCCAAAGAGGGCACCATGGAAGAGTGCTAAAATGGTAGGACAATAGAAAATAAATTAAAGCATAACTTATAAACCCCTTAGATATTAATGGATACAATCTCTTGACTTGATAAACTTAGAAAAAATGTATTTAAGAGCCTTTAAAAGAAACATTAAGCAAGCTGAAATTTATCATAACTAAGCTAAAAAAGGAGGGAAACATAAGATTTGGCAATGCAAAGGAATAAGGGAAAGGAAAATATAAAGAATTAAAAGATAATATTGGTTTTGGTAACATAATCCCTGTCATTTTGCATTTGCATGTATTGCTTATGCATCCATGGCATGGTATTCACATTCCATACACTTGCATTTGTAGGCACTCATGATAAGGTTGATTCTGACCCAGTTCAAGGTAACTAGACTGAGCAACCCCTAGGCTATAAAGACAATGAGTGGCATACTCTCTAACCTTAGTTTTTCTAAACAAATATATGTTTTATGATAAAATTGAAATGACATGCAAACCCCATATGTATGATTCATGTCAAAACATGGAAATAGAGTGCTTATGTTCTGATTTCAGTATATTTGAGCTTTTATGCTATTTTTGACGTTTTAGTGCTCTAGCACTCAGACTAGAATATCGAGCAACCATTTGGGGCAGGTGGTTGTTCTATAATTCCTATACTATGATTTTGGACCCAAGGGGGTTTCAGATGTCACGTCGTTGACCAAGTCGGGACAGGGATGACTGTAGCATTCATATATCTCGCATACATGCACCATTCCATGCCATCATACATGCTATGTTAGTGTGTCTAACTTTAATATAAACATTCTTAGGATTTAGTATAAAAATAAATAAATAAGAAATAAAATAATTAAAAATATCTAATAATAATCTAGAATTCTTGATTTTGAATTTAAGGAACATCCAAATTTTAGAAATTTCAAGGGATTGAGATAAAAATTTAGGGAGATAAATTTTAGTAAGTGGGAATATTAGAGAACATCCCAGATGGGAGGATTAAGGAGCAATTAGTAAACTGATTTCATGATTAAATTACTAAATCAAGAAGGGTATAGGTGCAAAAATCAAATGATAAGGGGAGAAATTGAAAACATATAAGCAAGTGAGAGGCTTCTTTGTAAACACTCCTAAATGTGCCTTATATCTATATACATAACCAACTTGTAATTAACTAGACTTATCTATCCAAGTCATGCAACAAGAGAGAGAAGAGGAGGAGAGACTTTGGGGAGGCAAGGAAACCTGTGAGAGAGAAAGGAGAAAAAGGTTGAAGGGAAGTTGATTTTTCCTTAAAATCCTTTGATGCTTTGCATTTTCTTACTTGTTTGGGTCTTGTATCATTTAGTTCTCCCATTGCATGCTGGATTATTGTGTGAAGAACTGGGAATTTTACTGAACTGCTTGCTGTAGGGCCGAACCTGAAGGGAGAGGAAGATATATGAAATGGATGCTTGTTTAGAGAGTTTGAATAGAAACTGTAATGCTGTGAAATCTTCTGCAAATTAATGGTTAATTAGTGATCTTAATTGTTGTAAATGGTGTTAGGAATTAGGGAAGAAGGGGGAAGTAAAGTTGCAGTAAGGAAATAGAATGAATGGTTGGCAAAATAATAGGAAATGCAAGTTGGAATTCCAGCTAGAAGGAAAACAGAGCATCAAGAAACAAAATTTCTGAAATGATACTCTGCTTGGGCCAAAAGTCATGGAGGTTTAATTAGGGAAAAACCAAGTTAGAAAGTTGTATTAAGTGTATATTTAACCACCTGAGAAAAGGAATTAATATTTGACACAAATTGAACTAATTTACACTACCCGAGGTAGGGAAGATGAAGACAATGCCCATGCTGTCAAACTGATTTTTTTTCAGTAATACACTGGTTTGGCTGAGAATTGGAGAGCTGGAATGAGCTCTAAAAGTTCAATTTTCCTGAGTTAATCAAGTGTTGGTTGAGTCATCTTAAGGAGAATTAAAAGAAAATTTCAAAATTTAGCTCAAAGTATACAATTAAAGTAAATATGAAGGAATTAGTATGCTGTCACGGCTGCAGATTTTTCTGCAGCAAAACTTGGTTAAATCTAAAGTTTCCAGAGTCTATAATGGAACTAAAAGCAAGCTTGAAGTGTGGTTTAGGTAGCGATTAGTTTACCTAAAAGAGGAAATGAGAGAGGGACCTGAAATTCTCATTAAAAATAGGAAATTTCCTTTGAAGATTGAGTGAAAGTGTGTTGTCGGTGTACTGCAACTTTAACAGCAGAATTTCCTGCTGATACACTCTATTTAGGCCAAAAATTTGGGGAGATTAGGAGGGGCTTAAGGCTAGTTAGGGAAGTAGCTTCAAAGTAGAACACTTCAAGGTTTAACCTTTTAAACTAACATTGGGAATTCCTAGTGAATTAGGGGATTAGAGGCTAGTAAGTTGAAATGAAGGTGCACGATTTGAACTAGAAAGAAATTTAAAATAACTCCTATGGAATTAAGTCAAGGATGATAGGAAGAAACATAATCCCAATGGGCAATGATAAAAGAACTTAACAATTTAGCATTCATGGCATATGACATGCATTTGCAACGAGCATACCATACACCCTTCTTATATTGAAACTTTTCCACTTATAGGAGAAGGAGACCAAACTGAGCCTGACATGGCCTGCTCCAGCCCACGAGCCATACGTAGAGTATACTACCCAGTGAGTGGCACATTTTTTAAACTTAGAGTTTTTAATTTAAAATGTATGCTTCATAATAACGATAACCTGTTTTCAAACCATGCATGTATGCTTTATACCAAATAAAAATAGTGCTATGTCCTACAATCCAGTGTATATGATATATTTGATTTGATTTTATGACTTTGGTACCTTGGCACTAAGTTTTGCATGCCGAACAACTATCTGGGGCAGGTGGTAGTCCTACAGCCGATGTTATGACATTAGACCTGGGGAGGTCTCAAACACCACAAACTGTGTAGTTTGACCTAGAGTGGTGACCCATGGCTCAAGCTATACAATGTAGTAGCGTTTGACATCCTTTTTTTATGATCTGATGTTTTCATGTTTTACTACCCTCAGACATTATGGGCTGTGCACACTCTATTAGACTTCTATCATATAGTTGTGAATATGACCTTTATGATTCTTGATGTCTTCATGTTTGATGTTCTAAACATATTATTGAAATGCTGAACGTCGCAACGAACTTGTCATGATGCTTTGTTCTTATGTTTCCCTGGGATACTTAGATTATATAGAAATCTAGTCTGGAAGTTTGGATCATCTTTCTATTTGAATGGTTTCTCAAGCTATACTTTTATATACATATATGCATGTTATAGTCAAGAAAAATCTTTCTGGTTCTGCTAAGTTTAAATTTTGTGCCATTCACTAAGATTTAATCTCACCCCTTTTATTTTCTAACTTTCAGATCTTAGCAGGAGCTCCATCACCTACCAGTCTAGTTCGTGTTGACACTACACAGTAGTTAAGGGCGGCTAGCAAATGGTCTTTAGGGGTTATTTGTCTTTTGCATTTACTAGCATAATATGAGTAGAGATATAGTATATAATGAGTTTATACATAAATTTTTGCATTGCAACTAGTAAAATGGATGCGCGTGTATATATATATTTGCATGTGACTACATTGATGGCATGCCTAGGTCTTGGGTATGAAAATATACATGTTGGAAATGTTGAGCATATGAAATTAGTAACTTCAGGATTATATTACTAAAATGTCAACAAGAAGACAGGTTAAACTTTGAGATTAGGAGTAACAACGACAGCATCCTGCCAGATTTTTGATACCGGTGGGTGTTGGTTGTTGCCTTGGCTGTCACACCTCACTTTGTGCGAGAACGGAGGGGCGTGACAGTTACTAAGGCGTGAAAGTTAAAGGGCAACAACCAACACCCACCAGTATCGAAAACCTAGCAGCATGCTAGCCACTGTAAACCCTAATCTTAAAGTTTAACCTGTCTCCCTGTTTATATTTCAGTAATATAATCATGGAGTTACTAGTCTCATATTCTCAGCATTTTCAACATGCATACTTTCATACCTGAGACCTAGGCATGCCATCAATGTAGTCACACACAAATATATATATATATATATATATACACACCCGCGTCCATTTTACTAGTTGCAATGCAAAACTTCATGTACAAACTCATTATATACTACATCTCTACTCATATTATGCTAGTAGATGCAAAAAGACAAATAACCCCTAAAGACCTTCTACTGGCCGCCCTCAACTATTGTGTAGTGTAGACATGAATTGGACTAATAGGTGACGGGGCTCCAGCTACGATTTGAAAGTTAGAAAATAAAAGGGGTGAGATTGAATCTCAGTGAATGGCACAAGATTTAAACTTAGCAGAAATAGAACGATTTTCTTGACTATAACATGCATATATGTGTATAAAAGCATAGCTTGAAAAATCATTCAAATAGAAATATGATCCAAACTTTCAGGCCAGATTTGAATATAATCTAAGCATCCTAGGGAAACATAAGAACAAAGCATCATGACAAGTTCATTGCGACGTTCAGCATTTCAATAATATGTTTAGAACATCAAACATGAAGACATCAAGAATCATAAAGGTCATATTCATAGCTATATGATAAAGTCTGATAGGGTGTGCACAACCCATAACATTTAAGGGTAGTAAAACATGAAAGCATCAAACTATAAAAAAAAGTTGCCGGATGCTACTACACTGTGTAGCCTAAGCCGTAGGTCACCACTCTAGGTTAGACTACCTAATCTGTGGTGTCTGAGACCTCCCTGAGGTCTAATGCCATAACATCGGCTGTAGGACTGCCACCTGCCCTAAATGGCTATCTGGCATGCAAAATTGAGTGCCGAGGCACCAAAATCATAAAATCAAATCAAATATATCATATACACTTGAATGGAGGACAAGGCATTATGTTTCTATTTGGTATAAAATATACATGCATGGTTTGAAAACAGGTTATCGTTATTATGAAGCATACATTTTAAATTAAAAACTCTAAGTTTAAAGAATGTGCCACTCACTGGGTAGAATACCCTACGTATGGCTTGTAGGCTCGAACGGGCCGATGTTGGGCGCAACTCGGTCTCCCTCTCCTATAAGTGGAAAAGTTTCAATATAAGAGGGGTGTATAGTATGCTCAATGCAAATGCATGTCATATGCCATGAATGCTAAATTGCTAAGTTTTTTTATTATTGCCCATTGGGATTATGTTTCTTCCTATCATCCTTGACTTAATTCCATAGGAGTCATTTTAAATTTCTTTCTAGTTCAAATCATGCACCTTTATTTCAGCTTACTAGCCTCTAATCCCCTAATTCACTAGGAATTCCTAATGTTAGTTTAAAAGGTTAAACTGTTCTACTTTGAAGCTACTCTCCTAACTAGCCTTAAGCCCCTCCTAATCTCCCCAAATTTTTGGCCTAAACAGAGTGCAGCAGCAGGAAATTTTGTTGTCAAAGTTGCAATACACCAACAGCAAACTTTGATTTGATCTTCAAAGGAAATTTCCTATTTTTAACGAGAATTTCGGGTCTCTCTCTCATTTCCTCTTTTAGGTAACCTAATCCTTATCTAAACCACACTTCAAGCTTGCTTTTAGTTCCATTATAGACTCCGGAAAGTTCAGATTTAACCAAGTTTTGCTGCAGAAAAATATGCAGCAGTGACAACATACTAATTCCTTCATATTTACTTGAATTGTGTACTTTGAGCTAAATTTCAAATTTTTCTTTTAACTCTCCTTAAGATGACTCAACCAACACTTGATTAACTTAGGAAAATTGAACTTTTAGAGCTCATTCCAACTCTCAAATTCTCAGCCAAACCAGTGTATTGTTGAAAAAAAAAATTCAGTTGGATAGCATGGGCATTGTCTTCATCTTCCCTACCTTAGGTAGTGTAAATTCGTTCAATTTGTGTCAATTATTAATTTCCTTTCTAGGGTGGTTAAATATACACTTAATACACATTTCTAACTTGGTTTTTCCCTAATTAAACCTCTCATGAATTTAGGCCCAGGTAGAGTATCATTTCAGAATTTTTTTTTTCTGATGCTCTATTTTCCTTCTAGCTGGAATTCCAACTTGCATTTCCTATTATTTTGCCAACCATTCATTCTATTTCCTTATCACAACTTTACTTCCCCTTCGTCCCTAATTCCTAACACTATTTACAGCAATTAAGATCACTAATTAACCATTAATTTGCAGAAGATTTCACAGCATTATAGCTTTTATTCAAAACTCTCTAAACAAGCAACCATTTCATATATCTTCCTCTCCCTTCAAGTTCGGCTCCTATAGCAAGCAGTTCAGCAAAATTCACAATTCTTCACACAATAATTTAGCCATGCAATGGGAGAACTAAATGATACAAGACCCAAACAAGCAAGAAAATGCAAAGCATCAAAGGATTTTAAGGAAAAATCAACTCATCTTCATCCTTTTTCTCCTCTCTCTCTCATGGGTTTCCTTGTCTCCCCAAAGTCTCTCCTTCTCCTCTCTCTTGTTGCACGACTTGGATAGGTAAGTTTAGTTAATTACAAGTTGGTTATGTATATAGATATAAGGCACATTTAGGGGTATTTACAAAGAAGCCCTCACTTGCTTATTTGTTTTCAATTTTTCCCCTTATCATTTGATTTTTGCATCTATACCCCTCTTGATTTAGTAATTTAATCATGAAATCAGTTTACTAATTACTCCTTAATCCTCTCATCTAGGATGTTCTCTAATATTCCCACTTACTAAAATTTATCTCCCTAAATTTTCATCTCAATCCCTTGAAATTTCTCCAATTTTGGATGTTCCTTGAATTCAAAATTAAGAATTCTAGATTATTATTATTATATTTTTAATTTTTATTTTTTATACTAAATCCTAAAAATATTTATATTCAAGCTAAACACACCAACATGGCATGTATGGTAGCATGGAATGGTACATGTATGCGAGACACATGAATGCTACAATCATCCTTGTAGCTGACTTGGTCAGGGATGTAACATCAGACGCCACAGACTGTGTTAGTCTAGTCTGGATTGGCATCCCATGGTTGCGGGTTACACAGTGTAGTAGCGGTCGACATGTTTGTGAATTTTTTTTTCATGATTTTACTGCCTTTAGACATTGTCGGTTGTGTGTACTCGATCAGAGTTTATATATGACATGGCATGATTTATGATTTGCAGTACTTGCTAAGTGTCACATCCCTGACCGTGTCAGGACAGGGATGGCTGTAGTGTTCATATATCTTGCATACATGCATTATTCCATGCCATATTAGTGTGCCTAGTTTGAAAATAAATATTCTTAAAAGTTATTAAAAAAAAAGAAGAAGAGGAAAAAAATAAATAATAATAATTATAATAAAATACCCTTACATGGTTACACAAATAATTAAGTTAGCATTTATTTGTTCAAGTTCACTTAGCATAGCAATTAAAAAAAAATGGAATTCTTAAATTTAATGTTAGGAGCATCCAAAAATTTGAGAATTTTCAAGGGATTGAGATGAAAATTTAGGGAGATAAATTTTAGTAATTGGGAATCTTTGAGGATATCTCAAATTAGAGGATTAAGAAGTTAATTAGTGAGTTAATTGCAAGATTAAATTTATAAATCAAGAGGGGTATAGGTGCAAAAATTAAATGATAAAGGGAGAAATTTAAAACAATAAACAAGTAAGGGGCTTCTTTGTAAATACTCTTAATTGTGCCTTACATATATATATATATATATATAACCAGCTTGTAATTAACTAGATTAACCCTCCAAGTCGTGAAACAAAAAGGAGAAGAGAAGAAGAAACTTTGGAAAACCCAAGATAGAGAAAGGAGGAGGAGATTGAAGGTAAGTGATTTCTTTTGTGAAATCTTTTAATTTCTTTACACTTTCTTGCTTGATTAGGTTTTTATCATCTAAATCTTTCATTTCATGGCTAGATTTTTGAGTGGAGAACTGGAAATTTCGCTGGGTTGCATGCTGTAGGAGCCGAACATGATAAGAGAAGGAGATACAAGAAATTGCTGCTTGTTTTGAGGAGTTTTGGAATGAAATCTGTCTTGCTGTAAATTTTCTGCAAATTAACGGTTTATTTGTGATCTAAACTGCTATAAATGTTGTTAGGAATTAGGGAAGAAGAGGGGAGTAAAGTTGTAGTTAGAATGGAGGGAGTGTTTGACAAAATAATGAGAAATGCAAGCTGGAATCCCAGCTGAAAGAAAACAGAGCGTCTGCAAAAATTTCTGCAATGATGCTTGCTTGGGCCGAAATTTATGGAGGATTTAATTAGGAAAAACCAAGTTAGGAAGGTGTATTAAGTGTATAATTAACCACCTTAGGAATCGGATTAGTGATTGACACCATTTGAATCAATTTACACTACTTGAGAAAGATGAAATGAAGACAACACTTATGCTGTCAAACTGGAATTTTCTAGCAGTGATATACTGGGTTTGGCTAAGATTTTAAGGGCTGGATGGGCTGTTAAAGTTCATTTTCCTAAGTTAATTAAGTGTTGATTGAGTCATCTTGAGGAGGATTAAAAGAAAATTTCGAAATTTAACTCTAAGTGCACAATTCAAGTAAGTATAAAGAAACTAGTATGCTGTCACTGCTACAGATTTTTCTGCAGCAAACCATGGTTAAACCTGAATATTTTGAGTCTATAATGGGACTAAAAACAAGCTTGAAAATGTGGTTTAGGTAGAGATCAAGTCACCTTAAAAAGGGAAGGAGAGAGGACCCGAAATTCTGGTTCAAGAATGGGAAATTTCCCTAGAGGATCAAGTGAAAGTATGCTATAATTTTGACAGCACACTTACTGCAGAGAAGTCCTGATGTTAGGCAAAGATTTGGGGGCTTAAATGAGCTCGAAAAACCCCACCTCTACAAGCTAATTAAGTGTTAATTAAGCTACCTTAAAGAGAAATAAAAAGGGAAAATGGAAAATAGCTTTCATAATGCAAAGTGATTGTTAAGTTTCAGAGATGCACAGCAGATAATAATCTGGAAAATTTCCAACAAACTATCCTGCTATAGACTAAACTTTTGGGGACTTGGATGGGCTTAAAAACAAGTAAAATTAAAGGCTTAAGTGATGATTAAGAGCAATTTAGAAGGTGGTTAACAGAAGGCACGAAATTAAGCTCATATCACCGAAATTTGTGATGAAATGGAAAGATTGTGCAGCAACTGTGCTGCAGAAAATTTCTGCAACAGTACTGTGGTTTGGCAAGCCTTTTTGGGGTTGTAAGAGCTTCAAAGTTGAGTAAAATAAGCTATTTAAGTGGGGGTTTAGTCACCTTGTAAAGAAGATTGAGGACAAACTAGAGAACTAGCTTAATCTAAGCAAATTAACTTCAAGCAATGAGTTATAAGGTGCTGGAATTTTGACAGCAATTTCCTGCTGCTGCACTCTGTTTAGGCCGAAATTCTAAGGAGATTAGGAGGGGTTTAAAGCTAGTTAGAGGAGTAACTTCAAAGTAGATCAAGTCAATTTAGAAAGGAGTTAGGTAGAAGTCCACTTTTAGCTCAAGAATTACATGGAAATCAATTGAAAAGGGGGTTCAGTATGTGCAGAAAATTATTTGACAGAAAATTCTGTTTTGGTGAAGAAATTTGTGGGAAAGCTAGAGTTCACTAAGGACATGAAATACAGAGAACCTAAGAGAGGGGCAAAATCATAGGCTTAGATTAAGATAGGAACTAGGAGTATAATAGATCACTTCTTCAAGGTTAAATCTTTTAAACTAACATTAGGAATTCCAAGTGAATTAAAGGATACGAGGCTAGTAAGCTAAAATGAAGATGCACAATTTGAACTAGAAAGAAATTCAAAATAACTCCTATGGAATTAAGTCAAGGATAATAAGGAGGAGCATAATCCTAATGGGAAATAATAAAAGAATTTATCAATTTCGCATGATTGACATACAACATGCATTTGCATCGAGCATACCATACACCCCTTATTTTGAAACTTTTTCACTTGTAGGAGAGGGAGACCGAGCCGAGCCCGACGTTGGCCTATCCAAGCCCACGAGTCATGCATAAGGTATATCACCCGGTGAGTGGCACATTCTTTAAACTCATAATTTTAAACTTAAAATGTATACTTCATGATAAAGATGACCCATTTTCAAACCATACATGTATGTTTTATACCAAAATAAAAACAGAGTGCTATGTTCTATGTTCCAGTGTATATGATATGTTTGACTTGATTTTATGACTTTGGTGCCTCGGCACTCAGTTTTGCATGCCGGATAGCCATCTGGGGCAGGTGGTAGTCCTATAGTCGATGTTATGGCATTATACCCGGGGAGGTCTCAGACACCACAGACCCGTCTGACTTGGAGTGGTAACCCACGGCTCAGGTTACACAGTGTAGTAGTGTCCGACATTTTTATGATTTGATGTTTTCATGTTTTACTACCCCCTCAGACATTATGGGCTGTGCACACCCCATCAAACACCTGTCAAATAGTTGTGAATGTGACCCTTATGATTCTTGACGTTTTCATATTTGATGTTCTAAACACATTATTGAAATGCTGAACATTGCAACGAACTTGCCATGATGCTTTATTCTTATATTTCCTTGGGATGCTTAGATTATATGGAAATCTGGCATGGAAGTTTGAATCATGTTTCTATTTGAATGATTCTTCAAGCTATGCTTTTATATACATATATGCATGTTATAGTAAAGGAAAAATCGCTCTATTTCTGCTAAGTTTAAATTTTGTGCCATTCACTAAGATTCAATCTCACCCTTTTTATTTTCTAAACTTTCAAATCTTAGCAGGAGCCCTGTCACCTACCTGACCAGTTCGTGTCTACACTACATAGTAGTTGGGGGCGGCCAGCAGAAGGTCCTTAGGGAATATTTTTGTCTTTTGCATATATTAGCATAGTATGAATAGAGATGTAGTATATAATAGGTTGTACATAAATTTTTGAACTGCAACTAATGAAATGGATGCATGTGTTTATGTATATATGGGTATGACTACATTTGATGGCATGCCTAGGTCTCAGGTATGAAAATATGTATGTGCCAATGTTAAAGAGTATATGAGATTATTGCTCTAGGACTATAGAACTGAAATGCCAATAGGGATATAGGTTAAGTATGAGATAAGGGATTACAGCGGCCGGCATGCTGTCAGATTTTTGATACTTGTGGGTTTTGGTCGTTGCCCCGACTGTCACGCATTGCCAAGTGCGAGAAGGGAGGGGTGTGACACTAAGTTTCCTTTGAACTTGCCTCTTGTAATATATTGATAAATTAAAGGGAAATAGCTGACATGAATAAAATTACTTTTTCTATGTTATTCTACTATTGTTTTATGGATTGTTTCATTCAACTGAGATGAGATGAATTTTCTATGATAGTTCTGCCTTGGTTTTCCATAAGTAAATAAATTTTCTAAAAGTTTTTTTTTATATGCATAATATTATTATAAAATTGCTTTATTTCTGCTAAGTTTAGATTGTATGCCATTCACTAGGAACTCGTGTTCTCATACTCTTTGTATTTTGTAGATTTCAGTTAGATTTCCTTGCACCACTACCAGGACATCACTACACTTTAGTTGGAGGTTGACCAGCAAGACTTCCTTATACTGGTTAATGAGTTATAAATTATGTACTAAATAACTGACCTTAATCACTAACATAAGAGATGAGGTATTAAAATTGGGATCTAATACAGTGGTGATTTATATATATTTTGCTACCTAGTTAGAGCAAGTTTACGAATGCATGGTTGGAAATTGTGCGAATGTTTTATGCTTCATTGTCTGAATGGAATTATGTATTCCAAAGGCATGTACATATTTACATATATCTTTGTATAAGTGACAGGTATCACTGATAGGTTTCCAGATAGGGGTTACAACAGCCGTAATGCTGCTGGAGTTTAGACTCAATTGTAGGCAATTGTTGTCTCGTTGTCACACTTCCTTAGGCAAATGAGGGGCGTGACATAGTATGCAAATTTTCTTTAGTTTTATGAAAATACTGAGTAGGTACTAATTCTTGTATATAATTAATATCTGCACCTGAATCTACTAAAACTAATTGATCTAAAGTGTATGAATTTTTTATTTTTAATTTTATTCTAATAATCCATTTTTGAGTTTTTATTTTTTCTATTACATTTAAATATTCACTAAACTGTTTTTAAGTCATTATCACTATTTTCATTTCCGAATTTATTTCTAATTTTTCTTTTCGTTTGATAGATTCTCCTTGTTCATAAAGTACTATATTCCTTATTATCTCATTTTCATTTTTTAACTTCTTTATATCCTTCTTTATTTTTATTATTTCTTCTTGTAAATCTTGTGTAGTTATATTATCTGTTTTCTTTTTTCTTTTTTTTTTTTTTTCTAAAACTTCTTTCATTTTCATTTTTATTTATAGTTGATTCTTCTTTTGCTAATAAGTCTCTAAGTTTTATTAAATATTTTCTTTGTAATTCTAGATCTTCTATTTTATTTGCTAATTTATTAAAATATTCTTGTTTTTTGATATTACATTTATTTTGCTATAAGAACATGGTCCAAATTCACAATTTTCTTCTGATTCACTAAACTCACTATATTCTCCTTCTTCCTGATCAGAATATTTTGATTCGATTTTTAACTCACTATTAATTAATAATTTTATTAAATGTTCCTTAATATCCTCATCTAGATATAATACTTTTATTTTATCTTTCATTTTACAATTGGTTGAAAAGGAATATAGAATGAAAGAAGTTTTAGAAAAAAAAAAAAAAAAGAAAAATGATAATAGAACTACAAAAGATTTACAAGAAGAAATAATAGAAATAAAAAAGGATATAAAGAAATTAAAAAATGAAAATGAAATAATAAAAAATATAGTATTTTATGAACAAGGGGAATTTAGCAAAGGAAAAGAAAATTAGAAATAAACTAGGAAAATGAGAATAGTGATAATGACTCAAAACAGCTTAGTGAATATTTAAATGTAATAGAAAAAATAAAAACTTAAAAATGGATTATTAGAATTAAAGAAAATTTGCATATTGCTTCACGAAAACCTTTAAGACTAAGTTATAAATTGTCTAATGTGCATATTTGTAATGAAGATATTTGTCTAAGGTCAACTTTTGTATTAATAGAAAATTTATCTAAAAGCATAATATTAGGAATACCATTTTCAACGTCTATTTTCCCTTTTAAGGTGGATACTTATGGAATAACTACAAAAACATTTGGAAACCTTATATTTTTGTTGTGCGCCTAGCACGTCTAATTGGCAAGTGCACCAGTTGCTCAAGTAATAAAGTGTGTGTGAGTTGAGTGCTGATCCCACGAGGATTGATTTTGGTTGATTTGTAAATTTTGACCTAACTTAAGCGTTAATTGAGAGAAAAGTGGGTTTGCAAAAATTTAATAAAAATAGAAAGTAAAATTTCTAGCTAGTGAGAGAAATTAAGAGATTATGCAAAAGAGAGATCTAGATGAAAAATATGCGAGAGACACTATTGGGAAAAATGATTTCGCTAGTACCACCTTAATTTTACTTGATATTATGAATTAAAATGGAATTTAGGGTTGATAATAAAATTATGAAATGGAAAAATTTTCAAAAATATTAACCTTCCTATCAGACCAACTAATCTATCTTGAAAGTGAATAATTTCATCAGTCTCTACCGAGCCCTGCCTAATTTACTCAATTTCAAAATGCATTAAAAGTAGTGAAATCTCTTCCAGTTAAGCATCCTACTGAACTACCTAAACAGGCCACACAATAGAATTTTAGACATTCTACCAAACTTCCACTGTATTAAACAATGCTTGAACTTTGCTTTCAAATTACAACTTGGCTTGAAATCAATTAATACTACCTAGCAACTCCTACTGGACGATAAGAAGATTGTGAAAATCGATTACAAGCTAAGTAGGATTAAGATTAGCATTACTCAATCTCATAAATTTAGTTTTCTGCAATTTCTTATAAAAAAAACAGCTTTCAAGAAATTTTGAAATTTCAGCTTAATCCTTTATAATATTCCAAACCAAGCTGAAAATCATATTATCATGTAAACACTCTCAAGCTCACAATCTGAAAAATATAATTGTAGAACCCTAGAATCAACAATTTCAAATCATATTATCAAACAAAATTAGGTTGTACAGCTACATCATTTCCCCAACTAAGATAATTACTCCATAAAATTATTCAACAATTCAACAATAAGATCAATTTTCAGCAAGAGTTCATACATGATATCAATAACAAAACAAAACAAAACAAAAATTTGCTGAAAATGATAACAAGATTAGGGGGAAGAACTCAGTCTAGATGATGAAGAATTTAAAGTTTGTGTAGTGCTTTTGAAGGTTGCTTCTGCTGAAGTTTGATCATAGAATTTTCTGGTGTTGCTTCTTCCTCTCCAATGGTTGCACTTGATTTTATCCTTCAACTTCCAAATTACTTAGAGTTTCTCCCTTGTTCTCCCACTTTCTTTTTTTTTTTTTTTTTGTTCTCTCCTCCTCTTTCTCTATTTCATACTCCTTTCCCTCTTTTCAAACACTCTCACCCATCCCCATTCAAAGTCAAGACAAGACTCATTTTTTCTTCCTTAAAAAAATAGCAACCAGCTGTATATGATTTGTCTTGCTTTTCCACCTAAAATTTCCCTACAAGAAAGCTCCAAAAGGTTCAAAATAATTGAAATGAAATACCAAGTTCAAGTAGTTCAAGTTTTAGGCATTGGGCATAGAGTTGGATTGTCCATTGGGGTCATGGGTATTTGGATTTGGATCTGCAAAGTCTACTATTGCTACTGAAACTGTAAGTCTGCTTGCTTCTTTCAAAACTTCCAACATATTTCAGGCTGAATTGGACTAAGGCCCAAACATAAAAGTTGTAGCATTCTTCCTTATCTTTTTAACACCTCTTGAATCAACTCAATTATAATTTTTTACCTCAAGTTATGAATTTTTTTTCGTTCCAACACGCTACTGCTGAAAAAACTGCAGAATTGTTTTGACTATTACAGTTGTTTGCTAAATTTTGAACTCTTTCTGTACCGAATTAGATTTTCTCCAAAACACAAAGGTTGTAGAGATTTCTCTAAGATTTCCAAAACATCTTGAATCATATAAATCTGAATTTTATAGCTCAAGTTATTAATTTTCTTCTTCTAACATGCTACTGCTGAAATCTACTACTACTCCTGCAAGCTTCCAGCTTTTGTTCTTTAAATTTTGAGGGTTTTATGTGTAGAACTGGATTGAGATCAAAGTATGAAAGTTGTAACTTTCTCTATTATCTTTCCAATGTCTCAAGAATTACCTCAATCCGAATTTTGTAACCTAAGTCATGATTTTTTTTTTACAAAGACATCCATTGAAAAACTACTACCGTTGAACCTGATAAATCCTAAATTTATCTAAATGAGTAAAGTTAAAATTTTATGAAAAATTTGCTCCATAAAGCTCATTTTAATAAAACCTATTCAGTTCACCTAAATTAAAGATAAGTAAAGGATATAATGAATTTATGCACCAATTATCACATTTTAGCTAAAAATGGTTAAAAATATTTGATAAATTCAAACAAATTGAGCACATAATTATAATATAAATTGGATTTATCAATTTTATAAGTTTATTTTCTCACCTAAAGGAAAAGAAGTGAAAATTAAAAAAAAAAAGTCTTTGAAAAGATTAATAAAAAATACATAAAAGCATATAAATTATTCAAGCAAAGAAATAAGACTAAGAAATATAAAAGAACAGTTAGAAAAAAGAATTATCATTCATGAGCATATTCCATTTTTGTCTAATTTTATTAATCAACATTTCCTTTTTCATGTTGGCTAGAAATCATCAAAAGAGATTTTAATTAAATGGTGTCTATTCGGTATAGGATACCTAATCCATCTTAAGACTTTATTCAGATGTTTATAATTAATTACTAATCTCGGTGCTTCTCTTTTTATTTCTGCACTATTATTCACATAAAAGCTGCACAACTCCATGGAGATTTATTATGCCTAATTAATCCTTTTTCTAATAAATCATTTATTTCTTTTTTACAATATTCTAATGATTCTTCATTCATTTGAATAAGGCTAGCCTTTGTAGGTATTTTGGTCTCATCACAGTCCTTTTCATAAGGCAATTCTATTATATGTTTTTTTCTATTTAATAAGGCACTAGGAATATTTGAATAAACCTCTTTTTTAAATATTTCTTTTAATTCCTTTATTTTTTCTTTTATTTCTTCTATTTCTAATTGTTCTTCTATATTCATTAATCTTATTTCTTTGCTCAAATAATTTGTGGTTTTCTTTAATTTTTATTAATCTTATCAAATACTTTTCTTTTAAAATTTTTACTTCCTTTCCTTTAGGTGGGAAAATAAACTTATAAAAATATAGGGTTTTCAAATGCTTCTAAGTTATTCCATAAGTATCCACTTTAAAAGAAAAAATAGACGTTAAAAATGGTATTCCAATATTATACTTTCAGATAAATTTTCTATTAATACAAAGATTGAACTTAGGCAAATATCCTCGTTACAAATATACACATTAGACAATTTATAATTTAGTCTTAAAAGGTTTTCCTGAAGCAGTATGTAAATTTTCTTTAGTTTTCTCAAAATACTGAGTAGGTACTAGTCTTTCTTATATACAATTAATATTTGCTCCTGAATCTACTAAGGCTAACTGATTTAGAGTGTATCAATTATTTATTTTTAATTTTATTCTAATAATCTATTTTTGAATTTTTTTTTCTATTACATTTAAATATTCATTAAGTTGTTTTGACCCATTATCACTATTCTCATTTTTTGAATTTATTTCTAATTTTTCTTTTCCTTTACTAGATTCTCCAGTTCATAAAATACTATATTCCTTATTATCTCATTTTCAATTTTCAATTTCTTTATATCCTTTTTTTATTATTTTTTCTTGCAAGTCTTTTATAGTTATATTATCAAGCATTAATTAATAGTGAGTCAGAAATAGAATCATAATATTTAGACTAAGAAAAAAGAATATGTGACAATATTAGTACCTCAAACTATAGTAAGTCTAGTGAATAAAAAAAAACATTGTAAATTTGGACCATGTTCTTGTAACAAAATAAATGTAATATCAAAAGACAAGAATATTTTAATAGAATTAACAGATAAAACAGAAGATCTAAAATTATAAAGAAAATATTTAATAAAGATCAGACATTTATTAGCAAAAGAAGAATCAACTACACATAAAAATGAAAAGAAAGATGGAATGAAAGAGGTTTTAAAAAAATTTATAAACGAAAAGAAAAATGATAATATAACTACAAAAGATTTACAAGAAGATACAATAAAATACTATCTTGAACTTGATTTGAATATTGAGAATATTTCTAAGGCTATTTCTCTTTTATTTCCTAAAAATTTCTTATTTATCCCAGGCTCTATTGCCAACACTAAAGAATTTTATTGATACAAACTCTGCTTTGATACAAACTCTGCTTTGATTACTCATACTAAGAGAGAAGATAAAATAGAATATTCTAAACTCTAGATAAAAAGAGTAATCACCCCAGCTCAGTGGAAAACTAATTTTTTTGCTTGAAGATTCTTTTCTCAACCTTGCACTCCAGCCTATTATAATTATTATAACTATATTAATGCCTAGTTCAATGTTTTGCATATTAGAGAAGTTAAGCATACTTGGTTTATTTATTTTGAGTTCAATTGCCAAGAGGAGTTTCCTCTTTTGGGGAAAAATTGGTGGCTTCATTGCGGGGTTACAACTGAAATATTTTCTCGTAGTGCATATAAATTATTTGAAGAATTTAAAAATCTTTAGGCTACTCAATCTAAGAATTTGAGATTACTCCAGTTTTGTAATAAATTCAAAGTTCCTTGGGTAATATACTAGACTTTTGAACCTAGAAATTTTAAAGATCAACATCTAGCATTTATTTGAATTTTCAAAATAAAGCCTTGGAGAAAATTGGAAGATTCTTCTGTAAAAGAAAAAATTATACTGTAGAAAAATAAAGTTCATAAAAATAAAAAGGCTATTTCTCTAGAAAGCTCTTCTTTTTCAGAAAAGTTGAAATCTTCGAGAAAGAAGGTGACAAAAGAAGAAAAGAGGAGAATATTATTAGAACAGTTGTCCCAGTTTAGTGATAAAGAAGAAGAAAAGAGAGTATATAAGCTATTGAAGAATTATTGAAGACAAGAGTACAAATAATAAATGACACTGAAGACTTTGACAAGATTGCAAGTGCAAGTGCAAATTGAAAAGCATATGGAACGTGGCAAAGGAGTTATGCATGAGAAGACTATTGAGTGTGAAAGTTATTGAAGACTATGTCAAACATTAATTGAAAGCTGGATTATGGTAAATTCTATGTCAAAATACTTTGACAAAATTGGCTACACGTTGGAGACAAGAATTCATAATTAGGGTTACTTGAAATGACTAATGCATAAAGAGGCATGTGAAGATTTGCTTACTTTTGACTACTTTGTAATATAATTTATCTGTTCTATAGATGTGAAGTGTTACGTAAATTAATTTTAGATTTCTGTTGTATAAATAGGTGAGTTTTGTAGTTGTAAGACATCAGCTGAAATTAGCAAAAATTTGGCTTTGAACTGGCTTGAGATCTGATAAGAAATCTTGCCTTCAATTGCTTTTAGTCGATCACCTAACTTCCCTTGTAAAATTTCCAGTTTATTAATAAAATTTTAGACTATCTTTTGTAAGTTTCTATCTTTGAATATTTACCTTTTTGAATATTCATTTGTTTTGAATTATTGCTTCCCCTTGCCTATTCTATATATAGATATAGATATAGATATGTACATGCATATACATATATCTATACCTATATATGCATATACATATGCATATCTATATATGGATATATACATATATATGTATATATGTATCCACATCTATATTTATATTGAGATGTATATGCATATACATATATACATGTACATGTAAAAAATTTTTAAACTTAAAATATTTTTAAATTATGGCATTCTTATCTAAAACTATCTGTGACATCAAGTTCGTCCAAAACATAGTTAATAATGAAGAACAAACTTTTCAAAATACAAAACAATCAATTAATAACTGGGATATTCCTAGAGTCTTAGTATGAGAAATTCACAAAATCAAATCTTTTCAATTTTTTTCTAATTATTCAATCAAAACTGTTGAACAAACAATATCTCTACAAAGTGACTTTGGTTCCTATAGCAACTTGGCTCTGATACCAAAGTAAGCCCAAGAACCAGATAATATTTTTGAAGCACAAATCTTCTAAAATACGAAGTTTAAAAACAGATATTGAAAACATAAATTAAATATATATATTGAAGAACATAAATTGAAATACTTAAAATAATTAAAATTTCAATTGAAATTGGAGTTTTTGTATTGAATAAAATTGGAGAATACAATTTTGAGATATATAAAGGAGATTGAAATTACAAGAGAGATTGAGGCTCACATGGTTTTTCAAGCGGAAGCCAAGTGATGCCTTAACAGATTGCGAATGCCACTTTTTATAGATATAAACTTGAAACAAAATGAAATACAATTTATTTACAGTAACATTAATCACGTGAACTTCTTTTTCTTTTGCAAGTTTGATTGAGGAATCTCGACAACTTTTGTCAAGAATCTCATGCGCATGCTTGTCATGAATAATTTGCACCTAATAGCTTTGAGTCTTTTGTTGCAACTTTTACGTGCTTGGAAATAGTGACTTCACATGTAAAATAAATCATCCAAGAATGTTTGAATGATTTATTTTGGAAAAGAAAAACATTGTACCAAACTGTTCGATAGTTCTAGTAATTAAAAATTAGAGGAGACAATTTTTGTGAAAATTTTCTATTTTGATTTGGATGTTGACCCTACTATTTTGGAGTCAAAATTTGATGGATTTGGCAAGTTGAATAAGCAATTTGGGTTGGATCCTGATTATCAAGATAATGTTTTATTGAAATTGAGTTGGTGTCTACGACGATAAATTTGTAGAGCTTTTGGGTTTTTGAAACAGTTGAAGTAATAAATTGGAATCCTAGAGGGAAAACCTTTGGAGGAATTTTTGAGGAATCTTTAGTTCAAAAAGCTTTTCTAATAAAACAACTTTTTGTTCACACCTAATTTTTGCAAAATATTGAGATTTTTTAAAAGAATGTTGGGTGCTTGGAGTTTGTTTTTGAATGGAGGAAAAGCTAGATGCTTTCCCAGACTGTGGCTTTGCAACCGTAGTTTTTGCAAATGATTGAGTAAAGGTTCCTACCATGGAGGCAATTCCAGTGAATGACCCTAATTGTCTATATTTTTGTAGGGCTTGTTCTTGTTCTTCTTGTAATGTAACTGCATACCAATCTTTTTCAGAAATTGGCCTAAATTGATAACTTGTAGTGTGGATGTTTGGGTTATTGGCAAAGCATAAGAGACTTTAGTGGTTTTTTAGTTATCTATTTGGGCTGGCTTGGGAGTGGAGGTGTTCTTTTTGGGTGGCACTTTATTGGGCTACGCTTCCATGTAAAAATTCTCTAGTTAGAAAATCAGGGATAGAATTTGATTTCCTTTAATATATTCAATTTTAAAGTAAAAAACAGATAAAATTGCTTACTATCTTGAAAAAATTTGTTTTGATGTAATATTTTAGACATCTTTTTGCAAAACATGTTTTGTTACACTGCAATTAACTCTTATTAAAAATTCTTGGTTTAACAAATCACTTTAAAAATTTTAAAACACATAAAACAATTGCCAAAATTTCTTTTTTGATAGTATTGTACTTCCTTTGAGCTTATTCCATGTTCCTGAAGTAAACCTAACTAATTGTTCTTGGGTTTGCCCTAAATGTTTTTGTTTAAGGATGCCTCTATAACCTATGTCAGAAGCATCAGTCTCTATAATTTTGTAGGCCTTTGGATCTGCTTAGTGTAGACACGAGAGAATTTTTAACTAGGCTTTTACTTGCTTGACTATTTTGGCATACTATAAGGACCAAGCTGGTGGGTTTTTTCTTAAGTCTTTGCATAAGTGATGTTGTTATTTGACTTAATTTTTCAAAGTAGTCACTAACATAATTAAGACCATCTAAAAATCTTTGTAATTGATTTTTATCTTTAATTTCATCTGAAAATTTGTTAACAAAAATTAAAAATCTTTCAATTGGAACTATTGTGCCTTGGTTTATAATATGACATAAAAAACTTATTTTTGCTTGAAAAAAGGCTTACTTTTATTAGTGATAATACTAAACCATTTTTCTTGACTATATAAAGAAATGTATCTAATTGTCTCAATACGATTGAATATTTTCAGAATAAATCAATATATTGTTAATGTATATATTGTAAAATTAGTATAAGTATTGAATATATCATTCAATATTCTTTGACATTCACTTGGAGCATTTTTTAGATCAAAAGGCATTACTTTCCATTCATACTACCAAAAAGAACAGTAAAAGCTATTTTGTATTTATCAGATTCATTTATTTGGATTTGCCAAAATCTTGATTTTAAATCAAATTTGGAAAAAAAATTCTTCCATTAGTTAATCTTTGTAATAAATTTTGTTTATTTGGTAAGGGATATCTTATCCATTGTAAAGCATCAGTGAGAGGTTTGTAATTGATAACAAGTCTTGAATTCCTCTTTCTATTTTAGCATTTTTGTTAACATAAAAAGCAACACAACTCCATCATGATTGGCTTTTTCTTATTAATTTTTTATTTAATAAATCTTGAATTTCTTTTTTGCAATATTCAAGTAATTCTTTGTTTATTTGAATTGGTCTTGCCTTTGTTTTTATTTGAGATTCTGAAAAATCTTTTGTATGATTTACTACATGCTTTTTTTTTTTTCTCCCAAAAGGCGTTTGGTAAATTTGAAGAGGCTTGTTTTATTAATTTTTCTTGAAAGTTCGAAATTGCTAATTGTATATTTTTGTCTATCAATTCATTTTGAATATTTTGATTGATTTTTTCATCTTTTAATAAATTTAATTATTTTTCCTTGGAGATTGTTCTTATTATTGAATTAATTTCTTCTTTAGGGTATATTGCTAGACTTTTTAAATGATTTAAATATCTTATGGTGGGTTCAGAAATTCAAATATAATTTCTGATTATTGATTATTGTAGATATTTTTTTACTGGATACAGTCATGAGTTGTAATAAATTTAGAAATGAGATCCCTAATATTACTTTCCTATTTAGTTGCCTACTAATAGAAAAAGGAGTTTGGATGCAGATTCCTTGATTGCACACATCGGCTTTTGAAAGCTTGTATTTTATTTTGAAGGGAGATCCATTGGCAAAAGATAATCTTTCTATTATAGGTTCAAAATATTTTATAGGTACAAGCCCTTCTTAGATACAATTGAAATCGACTCCAGAATCCATTAATACTATTGTATGAAGAATATATTCTTTATTAATCACAATTTTTAATTTTACGTTCCACTTTTGATATGAGATTGAGACAATAAATTAATATCTTAAACATTTTCTTGGAGTGTAAATATTTGAAATCTTATTGTACTTGTTGTACTTTTTCTTTACCCTTTAATTTATTTTTGAGGATTATTATTTGATTTTTTAAATCTTCCATTTCTAGTTTGTTCATATTCATTTATTCTTTTATTTGTCTTATTTCAAGTTTTTATTGATTCATATCTTGGTTAATTTGATCAGTAGTTATTGTTGTTTGTTTTATTGAACTTTTAGTTCTTTGTATGATTTCTCCGAAATTATAAAAATTTCCTAAAGATTCTTTATCTTTCTTCTTCAATGTATTTTCTTGTACAGATTATTGTAATTTTAACAAATAATTCTTCAAATAATTATTTTCTTCTAGTTAGGTTTATTTTAGGAACATGGAACCAAACTCAAAGGAACTACAGTACTATCAAAAAAGAAATTTTAGCAATTATTTGATGTATTTCAAATTTTCAAAGTGATTTGTTAAATCAAGAATTTTTAATAAGAGTTAATTGCAGTGTAGCAAAACATGTTTTGTAAAAAGATACTCAAAATATTACATCAAAACAAATTTTTGTAAGATGGCAAACAATTTTATTTATTTTTGATTTTAAAATTAAATATATTAAAAGAGAATCAAATTCCATCCTTGATTTCTAACTAGAGAATTTTTACAAGGAAGCCCAGCCTAATAAAATGCCGCCTAAAAAGAACTTCTCCACTCCCAAACCAACCCAAACAGCCAACCAAAAAACCACCAAGGCCTCTTATACTTTGTTAATAACCCAAACACCTGCACCCCAAGCTATCAAATTAAAGCCAATCTTTGAAAAAGATTGGTATGCAATTACATTACAAGGAGAACAAGAGCAAGCTCCATAAAATATAGACAACTAGGACCATTCACTGGAATCACCTCCATGGTAGGAACCCTTTACCAATCATTTGCAAAAGCTGTGGTTGCAAAGCCACAGTCTGGGAAAGCATCCAACTGCTCCGCCATTAAAAAACAAACTCCAAGCACCCAATATTCTTCTCAAAAATCTCAATATTTTACAAAAATTGGGTGTGAACAAAAAATTGTTTTATTAGAAAAAGCTTTTTGAGATGAAAATCCTTCAAAAATTCCTCCAAAGATTTTCCCTATGGAGTTCCAATTTATTGCTTCAATTGTTTCAAAAACCTAAAGGTTCTACGAATTTATCCCCGTAGACACCGACTCATTTTTAATAAAACAATATCTTGATAATCTGGATCCAACCCAAATTGCTTACTCAACTTGCCAAATCCATCAAATTTTGACTCTGGAACATTGAGATCAACATCCAAATCAAAATAGAAAATTTTCTCAAAATTTTTCTCCTCCAATTTTTAACTACTGGGACTATCAAACAGTCTGGTACAATGTTATTCTTTTTCAAAACAAATCATTAAAACATTCTTGAATGATTTATTTTAGCCAAGACTTCAATTCCAACTTGGCCCCAAATTAGTTTTCCACTTGGTGGTTCTATTATAGTCCGCTAACCCAAATTCTTCCACCCTAAGCAAAAGATGGGCTCAATATTTTCAAAGAAAAATTCAAGATCCTTGCTTCAATACCCCAATTCCCAATTCTCTTTTAATTTTTCTCCAAATTTTGTTTGGCCTAGAGAGTATCTTAGGAAAATACTATTCTTCAACATGACTTTTCATATCTTGGAAGGTCCTCTAAAATCAAGTGGTGGGACCAATTCAATTTTGAAGTTGTCCTCTCACAAAATATTTTAAAATTCTTCCAAATTCTCAAACCAATCCTATTGTTCTAATTGCAGATGACCCACAATTTCTTTTACAAAAATCCAAAAATATTGCTAAATTGTTCTCAGTAAAATTCAAAAAAGATTTATAAACGTTTAATTCTTCAAACCCTTCCATCCTTCTCTTATTTAGATGATGATAAGACTACCCAATCACCTTCCTCTTCTTCTCAATCCCCTTTCAATTGATATGACTCAAGATAATGAGAATGATTATTTTGGCATCCTGCCATCTATCCAATAATCACCAAAAAGATCCGTTCGTCAAAAGTTAAGAGTAAGGGTAAAAATAAGAAGTGAGTAAACAATGTCTACTCTTGCCCAAATTACTCTGCTTAAAAAAAGAGGACTCTTCAACGATCTCATCCATACATGAGGCAAAACAAAAATTGTGACATGCAAAGTATTCACACATGCAAAAGAAGCAATGTCATGACAAAATGGATACTATTTCAAAGTCAATGGTTGTGACCAAAGACTCAAAAGGTTCAAGTGGTTCAAAGCTGCAAATTTCACATGCAAAGTCACTATTTCCAAGCATGCAAAAGTTGCATCAAAAGACTCAAAGCTATTAGGCGCAAATTATTCTCGACAAGCACCCACATGGGATTCCTGACAAAAGCTATCGAGATTACTCAATCAAACCTGCAAAAGAAAAAGAAGTTCACCAAACCAATTGTATTTCATTCTGTTTCAAGTCGATGTCTATAAAA
This sequence comes from Thlaspi arvense, assembly GCA_911865555.2. Lineage (NCBI taxonomy): Eukaryota > Viridiplantae > Streptophyta > Magnoliopsida > Brassicales > Brassicaceae > Thlaspi > Thlaspi arvense. The sequence continues at coordinate 17,129 of CAJVSB020000509.1, read as the reverse complement.
AGATGCATTCGCAATCTATTAAGGCATCACTTGGCTTCCGCTTGAGAAACCGTTTAAGTTTTAGTCTTCCTTGTAATTTCAATCTCTCTTGTATACTCAAAATTGTATTCTCCAATTTTATTCAATGCAACAATTCCAATTTCAATTGAATTTTAATTGTTGTAAGTATTTTAATTTATGTTCTTTAATATTTGTACTTAATTTCTATTTTTACATGTACATGTATATATGTATGTACATATATATGTATATGGAGATGTTTATGTATATACATCTATATATGTATACCAATGTAAGCCTAGGAACAAGTTAATATTTCTAAAGAACAATAAATTTAAAATACAAAATTTTAAAACAAATATTGAAAACAGAAATTAAATACAGATATTGAAAACATAAGTTGAATACTTACAATAATTAAACCTTCAATTGAAATTGGAATTGTATTGATAAAATTGGAGAATACCATTTGGGATACAAAGGGGATTGAGTTTATAAGGGAGATTGAGGCTCAAATGGTTTCTCCAGTGGAAGCCAAGTGATGCTTCTCAAACTCCGAGTGTCCTCTTAAATAGACATCGGACTTGAAAGCTAAAAAATTGTAGTTTGTTTACAGTATTGATCTTGTGAATTTTCTTTTGCAGGAATCTTAGCAGCTTTGTAGGTTTGTCTTGTATGCTCATTGGCGTCAATTGTGCACATACTTTGTAGGAATCTTGGCAACTTTGCTTTAAATTGTCAAGCATGCTTGTTGTCGGCAACTTTGCTTTAAATTGTCACACGTGCTTGTTGTCATCAAGAATCTTTTAAACTTTTTGACCCTTTTGAACCTTAGGGAATAGAGCCCTATTTGTTTAGTTGACTAGGGAATAGTATTCCTCTTGTCTTATTGTGGCTAGCAACTTGAATTGACCCTTGGAATGGGTTTTTGCTTTAATTTATGCATTTTGCTCAAATCTTGAATTCTTTCTCTTTTAAATTGAATCTTCTTTTTACATATTCGGGTAATTTTGGTGAGAGTAGACAAAATCTACTCACTTCTTACTTTTACCCTTGCTTTTAGCTTTTGATGAGCTAGATCTTTTTGGTGATTGCTGATTTGGTGGGAGAAATGCCAAAACAATCATCCTCATTTTTTTGAACAAAATCAATTGATAAGGATTGAGAATTAGAAGAGAGTGATTGTGTACACTCCTCTTCATCTGAATCAGAGAGGGATTGCAGTGTTTGGAGAATTAATCTTTTGCAATCCTTTCCAGATTTTGCTGAGGACAACTCAGTAATATTTTTGAATTTTTGCAAAGAAAATTGAGGGTCACTACAATTAGAACAACATGATTGGTGGTGGATATTTAGAAGAATTTCAAGATATTTGGTGGGAGGACGGCTTCAAAATTGAATTGGTCCCACCATTTGATTTTGAAGTTTCTTGTGAGATATGGAAAATCTCGCTGGAGGATAGTACAATCCCAAGATACTATCCAGGCAAGACAAAATTTTGAGAAGAAATAAAAGAGGATTGAAAGTTGGGGTATAGAAACAAGAATTTGAATTTTTCTTAGAAAAAATTGAGTCCATCTTGTGCTTGGGGTAGAAGAATTTGGGCTAGGGGACCATAATGGAACAACAAGGTAGAAAATCAATTTGGAGTTAGGTTGGAATTGAAATCTTTACTAAAAAAATAAATCATTTAAGAATGTTTGAATAATTTGTTTTGGAAAAGAAAGACATTGTACCAAGCTGTTCTATAATCCCAGTAATTAAATATTGGAAGAGAGAAAATTTGAGAAAATTTCCTGTTTTGATTTGAGTGTTGACCCCATTATTCTGGAGTCAGATTTTGCGAATTTGGCAAGTTGAATATGCATTTGAGTTGGATCTTGAGTATCAGGATAATGCTTGATTGAAATTGAATCAGTATCTACGAGAATAAATTCGTAGAACCTTCGAGCTTTTGAAATAGTTGAGGCAATGAAGGAAAAACTTTGGGAGGAATTTTTGAAGGATCTTCATCCCAAAAAGCTTTTTCTAGTAAAAACATTTTTTGTTCACACCTAATTTTTATTAAATATGAGATTTTTTAGAGGAAGATTGGGTGCTTGAACTTTGTTTTTGAATGGAGGAGCTAGATGCTTCTCCAGTTTGCGACTTTGCAACCACAGTTTTTGTAAATGTTTGGGTAAGGGGTCCTGCCACAGAGGCAATACCAGTGAATAGCCCTAATTGTCCAAATCTTTGGAGGACGTGTTCTTGTTCTTCTTGTAAGGTAATGGCATACCAATCTTTTTCAAATATTGGCCTTAATTGAATGGCTTAGGGCGCAGGTGTTTGGGTTATTGGCAAGGTGTAAGAGGCTTTTGTGATTTTTTGGTTGCCTGTTTGGGCTGGCTTAGGATTGGAGGTGTTCTTTTTTGGGCGGCATGGTTATGGGTTGGCTTACTCTAAAAATTCTCTGATTAGAAAATGAGGGATGAAATTTGATTCTCCTTTAATATATTCAATTTTTAAAATAAAAAACAGATAAAATTGCTTGCCATCTTACAAAAATTTATTTTGATGCAAAATTTTGAACATCTTTTTGCAAAACATGTTTGGCTGCACTGTAGTCAACCCTTATTAAAAATTCTTGATTTAATAAATCACTTTAAAATTTTAAAACACAAAAAACAATTGCCAAAAATTCTTTTTTCATAGTACTATAGTTTTTGGGCTTGGTTCCAAGTTCCTGACATAAAATTTATTAGCAAAAAATAAAGTTTTTTCAATTGAGACTATTGTACCTTGATTTATATAATGACCTAAAAACCTTATTTTTATTTGGAAAAGCTTATTTTTGTTGGTGATACAACTACGTGTTTCTAATGAGATTGAATATTTTTTAAAAAAATTAATATATCATCAATGTACATATTTGTGAAATTGGTGTAAGGATTGAATATATCATTCATTATTCTTTGAAATTCACTTGGAGCATTTTTTAAACCAAAGGCATTACATTCTATTCATATTGGCCAAAAGGGACAGTAAAAGTTATTTTGTATTTGTTAGATTCATTTATTTGGATTTGCAAAATCCTGATTTAAATCAAATTTGGATAAAATTCTTGCATTAGTTAATCTTTGTAATAAATTTTTTTTATTTGATAATGAATATCTTATCCATTTTTAAAGCATCATTAAGAGGTTTGTAATTGATAACAACCTTGGAGTTCCTCTTTCTATTTCAGCATTTTGTTAACATAAAAAGCAGCACAACTCTATGGTGATTGACATTTTTCTTATTAATTTTTTGTCTAATAAATCTTGAATTTCTTTTTTGCAATATTCAAGTAATTCTTTGTTCATTTGGATTGGTCGGTTACTTCTTTTTTTATTATGAGATTCTAAAAAAATCTTTTGTATATGGTAGATGCAACTGATTGCTTTTTTCTTTCCAAAGGCATTTGGCAAATTTGAAAAGATTTGTTTTATTAATTTTTCTTGGAAGTTTGAAATTGCTAATTGCATATTTTTATCTATCAATTCATTTTGAATATTTTGATTGATTTTTTCATTTTTTAATAAATTTAATTGTTTTTCCTTGGATATTTTTATCTATCAATTCAATTTAATTCTTTTTAAATGATTTAAATCTCTTATATCTAATGGATTTAGAAATTCAAATATAATTTCTTGATCATTGATTATTATTGATATTCCTTTACTGAATACAATAATGGGTTGTAATAAATTTAGAAACGGGGTTCCTAATATTACTTCCCTATTTAAATTACCTACCAAAAGGAAAGGGGTTTTAATACAAATTCTTTATTGCATACATGGGCTTTTGAAAGTTTGTATTTTATTTTGAGGGGAGATCCATTGGCAGAAGATAACTTTTCTGTTGTGGGTTCAAAATATTTTATAAGCACAAGCCCTTCTTGGATACAATTGAGATCAGCACCAGAATCCATTAATGTTATTATATGAAGAGTATATTCTTTATTAATCGCAATTTTTAATTTTACGTTCCACTTTTGATATGAGATTTGAGATAATAAATTAATATCTTGAACATTTTTTGGGGTGTAAATATTTGAAAATCTTGTTGTACTTCTTGTATCTTTACCCTTTGATTTTATTTTTGAGAATTTTACCCAATTTTTTTAATCTTACATTTCTATTTTGTTCATACTCATTTGTTCTTTTATTTGTCTTATTTCTAGTTTTAATTGGTTCATGTCTTGGTTGACTTGATCAGTAGTTATTTTTTGTTTTATTGGATTTTTAGTTCTTTGTATGACATCTTCTAAGTCATAAAAATTTTCTAAAGGTTTTTTATTTTTCTTTTTTGATGTATTTTCTTGAAGAGATTGTTGTAATTTTAGCATATAATTCTTTTTTAATGAGGATCTTCTATATTTTCTATCATTTCCCAAATTAATTTTTGTTCTTTTGAGATAACATTAATTGTATTACAGATGCAATGTTGATCTATAGTTTGATCTTCAGAGGATGATGATTGGTTTTGAGATTGATATTCAGATTGTAGTGCATCTAATTCATTTTTTGAATATGTTGATATTTGTATGTCAGATTTTGATTGGTCAAAATTGATTAGTAGCTTTGTTATTATTCTTTTAAATGTTCATCTATATCTAAAGAATTTATTTTGTTTTTAGTTAAACATTTATTTTTAAATGACCTACTTTGCTACATTTATAACATGTTTGAATGAATTTATTTTTGTTGAAGTAATGTTTCTTAGGCTGGTGTTGATTTTTTGAATTTCTTGTATTTTTAGGTGTAGAAAATTTTTTATTATTGTTGTAAAAATTTTCTTTACTTGGTCTAGGCCCATAATTTCTATAATTTTTATATTTTATGGGTTTTTTTGTTGGGCTTTCTTCTTGATGGAGGAATTTCAGCATTTTTGTTGAATCCAAATTGTTGATAGAAATTTCCTAATTCTTTTCTAGAATTTGTTAATTCGTTTTGTATGTTTTGATTTATATGAAAGTTAGTATATGTTTCTATTGTTGTTTCTCTAATTACATCTGAAATATCAGCATATGTTAAATTATCATAATTGATTTCTTTATTTTCATTTTAGTTTCTTAATTTTGTCTTGACTTTTTCTACAAAGAATTTTGGTAAACCATCAATAAATTTTTCTTTCCAATATGGTTGTATCCAATCTTCTTGTAGAGACAATTTTGTGAGGAAAACATCTTCATATCAAATAAGATCTTGAAATTTTTGGACATCTGAGATTATTAAGTTTTATTGAGGACCTATCTTCTATTTTCTTTGTATCTCCTATAACATGTTTAATTATTGTATATATTAAAATATTAGCTGCATCTTGAATGGGTTGATTGTTTTCAGTTTTAACAATTTCTTGTTCTTAATCTATCTTTAAAGCATTGAGGATTTGGGTATATTCAGTTTGAGTGAAATTTTATTCCACCAAGATTTTAATCTACCATCAAATCCTGATATTAAAATTTCCGTAGCTGCTTTATCAAAACATTGCCATTTTGTATTATAAGCACTTACTACCATTGTAATTTCTTGAAATTTTAAGAGGTTTTGATATTCTGAAAGATCATCTAGATTCCATCTATAGATTCCATTTCCTTTGTAATGAACTACAAGTTCAGGTTGGACTTCAAATTGTTGATTAGGAATGAGGATGGGATAATATTTTTTGTGATACTTGTGTGAATTTTTTATTGTTCCATTTGGTTGTATTAATTTGTGGGTTTTCTGTAAATGTTTCTATTATTTGGTCAACTTCTGTTTCAGATAATTGAATTGAAGTTTGAATCTGTCCTGATCCTAAAGCTTGAAATGGTGTATCTACTACAATAACATTATCTATTACTTTTTGTAATTGTGCAAGTTTATCATTATTTTTTTGTTCACGATTTTCTTTTATAATAATTCATCTTGGTATTGTGCAGAATCTCATGGGGAGTAAAAAGTGGTTTTGTTTTTCTTTCTTCATCTTCTTGAGATGGTTTAATTAAAGAATTTTCAATTCTTATTAATTGTTCACCTAAGGTTTGAAGATTTTGATTTGTAAAATTATTTTGTTCCATTATTTTTTGGAAATCCCTAGATGTGACATTATTTTCATCATAATTTTTAGATTTGAAAGGAGACACTCTAATTGTTGTAGATCTAGTGTGTATTTGGATTTCTTCTAAATGAGGGTGAATAGATTCTTTAACCCCGTCACTATTACCCATTGTTTACTATTTTTATTAATAACATTAATTTCTTTTAGATTGTCTTCAAAGGATAATTAATATTATTATCAAGAGCATAAATTGAAAATCAATCAAAGAATTTTATATAAAATTGGTGTTTTTGGACATATTAACAAAATTTTTCATGTATTAAATTTTTATTTTGTTGATCTATATTTTGTAAAAATCATTTTCTTTTTTCATCATTTTCAGTAGACCAAAAATCTTGTCGGAGAAGCTTTTTATTTAAAATAAAATTTTCTTGTAAGGTAAAAATTTGTAGATCTTGCATTTGAGATTGTGTTAGTGACATGTTAAATTGAGATTCTTCTTCTTCATCTTTGGGAGTAGAGTATAGTGGTTGAGCTATGGTTATTGAATTTCTAATTTCTTCAATATTAAGATGTTTTTCAATTGGTATTGAAGAACAAGAAGCTCTTGAAGGAAATAAGTAGATTTTGGTCTAACACTAAGTTCTCCTATATTAAGTTGGGAAAAACAGCTGAAAGAAAATTTCAATCTTACCATTCCATCTTCAAATGCTTAAATTTGTTGTAAAGTTTTATTTTCCAAAATTGGAGGAACCTAATCTTCTAATTCCCACTCAGAAAGTAATTGAATGTCATCCCAAAGAATTGTTTAAGGAACAATTGCGTTTGAATTTCCTTGTTCAGCCTGAAAAAGAATTGTTTTATTTTTGGGATTGGTAATTTTTGCTAAAGGGTCGAAGATTGTAGTCATAGTTTTATAATGAATTCTATAAACAAGTGCAAAAAGAATATTGCTTGGTTCCATATATATAATTAGAAGATTGTATTTTAAGTGTTAAAGCATTGAGAACTCCTAGATCTCTAAGAAAAACAGAAAAGTTTTGGAGAACAATTGAAATAAACAGGACCATTATAAAGGCTAGTTTCAACAACTCCTAATGAGGAATCTTTGAAATTTAAATGTCTTTATCTCTTAGACAAAGTAGGATTGTTGTATTTAGACCACTCCTAGTAAGTGGCTTAATTGCAATTTGGACTAAGCCAAAATGAATATATTGATATTTTTGTTTGTGCTTTGGGATGGCTTTTTAGTCTAATAATTTAATGGTTTGATGTTCACTTTGTAGCGGTATTGTTTGTTCAACAATTTTGATTGAATAATCAGACAAAAATTGAAATGATTTGATTTTGTGAATTTCTCTTACTAAGACTCTACGAATATCCCAGTTATTAATTGATTGTTTTGTATTTTGAAAAGTTTGCTCTTCATTGTTAACTATGTTTTGGGACAAACTTGATACAACAAATATAGTCCTAGACAAGAATGCCATAATTTAAATATTTTTTAGTTTAAAAATTTTTATTAACCATCTCCTAAATACTATTTTATCCTAGATGTTAACGTTTTATGCTTACCACAAGACTTATTCTCAGCGCTTAAGCTACGTGACTCTAAACACCGATTCAGATAGAGGTAATATCTAATTAAAAGATTAATTTAAATTTTCAAACCTAAAAGTTTTTAAATTGTAGCAACCTAACCTACTCCTATGACTCACGTGTCTACACTTAGTAGACCAAAAAACCTACAAAATTGTAGAAACTGATGCTCCTAATGTAGGCTATGGAGGTATCCTTAAGTAAAAACCTTTAGGGCAAATCCAAGAACAATTGGTTAGGTTTACATCAGAAACTTGGAACCAAGTCCAAAGGAACTTAATACTTTCAAAAAAGAAATTTTGGCAATTGTCTTATGTGTTTCAAAATTTCAAAGTGATTTATTAAATCAATAATTTTTAATAAGGGTTGACTGTAATACAGCCAAACATATTTTGCAAAAAGATGTTCAAAATATTGCATCAAAACAAATTTTTGCAAGATGTCAAGCAATTTTATCTATTTTTATTTTAAAATTAAATATATTAAAGGAGAATCAAATTCCATCCCTGATTTTCTAACTAGAGAATTTTACAGGTAAGCCTACCCTAATAACCATGCCATCCAAAAAGAACATCTCCAATCTCAAGCCAACCCAAATAGGCAACCAAAAACCCACAAAAGCCTCATACGCCTTGCCAATAACCCAAATACCTACACCTTAGCCATTCAATTAAGGCTAATTTCTGAGAAAGATTGGTATGCCATTACCTTATAAGAAAAATAAGAACAGGCCCTCCAAAATTTGGACAATTAGAGTCATTCACTGGTACTGCCCCTGTGGTAGGACCCTTTACTCAAACATTTGCAAAAACTAGGTTGCAAAGCCGCAGACTGAAGAAGCATCTAGTTCATCCATTCAAAAATAAAGTTCAAGCACCCAATCTTCCTCCTCAAAAAATCTCAATATTTAACAAAAACTGGGTGTAAACAAAAAATTGCTTTACTAGAAAAAGCTTTTTGGGATGAAGATCCTTCAAAATTCCTTCCAAAGTTTTTCCTCCAAGATTTCAATTCATTACCTCAACTGTTTCAAAAACTCAAAGGTTCTACGAATTTATTCTTGTAGATACTAATTCAATTTCAATCAAGTATTATCTTGATAATCAGGATCCAACTCAAATTGCATATCCAACTTGCTAAATCCGTAAAATCTTGACTCCAGAACAATGGGGTCAACACTCAAATCAAAATAAGAAATTTTCTTAAAATTTCTCTCTTCCAATTTTTAATTATTAGGATTATAGAACATCCTGGTACAATGTCTTTCTTTTCCAAAACAAATTATTCAAACATTCTTAGATGATTTATTTTAGCAAAGATTTCGATTCCAACCTAACTCCAAATTAGTTTTCTATCTGGTGGTTCCATTATGATCCCTAGCCCAAATTCTCCCACCCCAAGCACAAGATAAACTCAATATTTTTCAAAAAAAATTCAAAATTCTTGCTTCTATGCCCCAACTTCTAATCCTCTTTTATTTCTTCTCAAAATTTTATCTTGCTTGGATAGTATTTTGGAATTATACTATCCTCTAGCAAGATTTTTCATATCTCGCAAGAAACTTCAAAATCAAATGGTGGGACCAATTCAATTTTGAAGCCGTCCTCCACTAAATATCTTGCAATTCTTCCAAATATCCACCACCAATTCTGCTGTTCTAACCACAGGTGACCTCAATTTCTTCTAAAAAATCCAAAAATATTGCTGAATTGTCCTTAACAAAATCCAAAAAGGATTATAAAAGATTAATTCTCCAAACACTGCAATCCCTTTCTGATTCAGATAAAGATGATTGTACATAATCATCCTCTTCTAATTCTCAATCCCTATCAATTGATTTTGCTAAAAAAAATTAGGGTGATTATTTTGGCATTCTCCCATCAATTCATCAATCACCAAAAAGATCTAGTTCATCAAAAGTCAAAAGCAAGGGTAAAAGTAAGAAGTGAGTAGATTTTGTCTACTCTCGCCCAAATTACCCTAATATATAAAAAAAGATTCAATTTAAAAGAGAAAGGATTCAAGATTTGAGCAAAATGCACAAATTAAAGCAAAAACCCATTCAATGGCCAATTCAAGTCGCTAGCTACAATAAAACAAAAGGAGCATTATTTCCCAATCAACTGGACAAATATGGCTCTATTCTCTAAGGTTCAAAAGGGTCAAAAAGTTCAAAAGATTCTTGATGACAACAAGCATGTTTGACAATTTAAACAAAGTTACCCACAACAAGCATGTGCAACAATTTAAAGCAAAGTCGTCAAGATTCCTACAAAAGCATGTGCACAATTGACGCTAATAAGCATGCGAGAGACAAAACCTACAAAGCTGCCGAAATTTCTACAAAAGAAAATTCACGAGATCAATACTGTAAACAAATTGCAAGTTTTTAGCTTTCAAGTCCGATGTCTATTTAAGAGGACACTGAGAAGGTTTCAGTTGGCTTCCACTAGAGAAACCATTTGACCTCAATCTCCCATGTAAACTCAATCCCCTTTGTATCCTAAATTGTATTCTCTAATTTTATCAATGTAATTCCAATTTCAATTGAAGGTTTAATTATTATATGCATTCAACTTATATTTTCAATATCTGTATTTAATTTCTATTTTTAATATTTGTTTTTAAATTCTGTATTTTAAATTTATTGTTCTTCGTACATATATACAGGTATATATAGATATACATATGTTTATGCATATATAGGTATAAATATATGTTTATACATATACATATACATATCTATATATATATACACATTTGTGTATATATATACATATATACCTATACATATATCTATAAATTTACATGTATAATCAATGTTCATACCATATCTTTGCCACGTTGCAATTTTCTTAAATATTTTTTGTTAATTGTCATGACATTTATTATACTTGTCACTTCAATTTAAACTTGTCACTTCAATAATCTTCAATAATGCATACACATCTCTTATCTTTTCTTCAATAGCCTGTATACTTCCCTAGATTTTTTGATTTTACAATTATGCTTCTTTGGCAATTTGCGACATGTCAAAGATCAAATCAGTCGTCCTAATCAAACTAATTATAGTCTTGGTCAATTTTTTCTTGCGAAAAGATCTTTAAAACAAAATTGATTTATTCTTTTTCATATTCAAAATAGGAGTTAATATAGTCTTAATAATATCTCATGGACATGTAATAGCATTTTTTCAACATTAACCTTCATTTTGGGATTTACAATATTTATATAACATTTTAATAGATTTAAATAGTCATAAAATGTTATATTACTATATGCTTTTCAATAATATATCCTTATACTATTTTATCTTTAGAATATTTTTTTCTTGAAATTGATTCATAGATATTTCAGTTTGATCTATTAAAAAAATAGACATAGAGTCAGTAATTTTATTTGAAAGAAGGCAGATATTGTCATTTCTATTTTTAAGACTAATAGGGCTGTTCATAATCAATAATCAGCTTTAGGCTGGCTTTTCTCTACAAGAATTCATAAGTCAAGAAATCTAGCAAAGAATTAGAATTTCATTTAATAAATCCAATATCAAAGTCGAATACAGAAAGGAGGGCTTGCAATCTGACAAAAATCTGCTTTGAAACAATATTCTGAACATCTTTAATAAATTTTCTTTAGTTAACTTACAATCAATGTGAAGAAAGAAACGTTGATTAATAAGATTAGACTAGAATTTTTGTATGTAAAGGACAATAGGTAATTTATTTTTTTGACAATAGAATAAATTTTTTTGGGACCCGAGCTAAACCCTGAATGAAATTTGACTAAATATTCATGAGATGCATTAGAAAGAATTCTTGGCTTCAATATGCCACAATATCCTATATCCAATACATCTGTTTCTACTATAATGAATGTCTGTGGATGCAATATACACATGCATGACAATTCTTTCACTTTTCTTTTTAAACATTTTCACTATTTTAGTATGGTTATTTGTCCAAGGTGCAGATTCTTCCTTAGTCCCTTATACAAAGGTTTACATAATTTTCTCAAGTCTTGAAAAAAATCTGCTACATAATTCAAACATCCTAAAAATCTTTGTAATTGATTTTTATCAATAATCTCATGTGAGAACTTATCAGCAAATTCTATAGATCTGTTAATGGGCATTATCATATTTTTATATATATATCATATCCTAAAAATTTTGCTATAGTATGAAATAATTTCATTTTCTCTTCTAACACAACTAATCCATTTTCTTTTACTACATTTAAAAGTTTTCTTAAATGCACAAAATGACTTTCTATACTATGAGAAATATTAAGACATCATCTATATAGATTATGGTATAATTTGTCTTATTAAAAATATCATTCATAATATTCTGAAATTCTGATGAGGTATTCTTTAGCCCAAAAGGCATAACATTCCATTCATAATAGCCAAAAGGCATAAAAATGCTATCTTATGCCTATCCTTTTCATTAATATGAATTTGTCAAAATCCTGATTTCATATCAAATTTGAAAATACACAAGCACTATGTAATCTCTTAATTAAATCTTGTTTATTTGGTATAGGATACCTAATCCATCTTAAGGCTTTATTCAAAGATTTATAATAAATTACTAATCTTGGTGCTCATCTTTCTATTTTTGTACTATTATTCACATAAAAACTGCACAACTCCATGGAGATTTACTAGGCCTAATTAATCCTTTTTCTAATAACCTTTTATTTCTTTTTTACAATAGTCTAATAATTCTTCATTCATTTGAATAGGGCTAGCCTTTCAGTATGCTTATCTATCCAAGGTATAGGATTCTTCTACCGTCAAAATCTTTTAGGGGTTTGGCTCAAACCCCAAAAGAATTATTCTACCGTCAAAAAAGAAATTTTGTCAATTGTCTTTTGCATACAAAAATATTAGTCCGATATTATTAATCAACGTTTCCTTTTTCATGTTAATTGTAAGTCGACAAAAGAAATTTTATTGAAGCATGTTCAAAATATTATTTTAAAGCAGATTTTTGTTAGATGACAAGTTCTCATTTCTATATTCGACTTTGATATTGAATTCATCAAAGGAAATTCCAATTTTTTTTCTGATTTCTTGACCCATGAATTCTTGCATGAAAAAGTCAGCCTAAAGCTGATTACTAACTATAGGTAGTCCCATTAGTCTTCAAAATGAAAATGAGGATATTTCTCTTATTTCAAATAAAATTACTAACCCTTTGTCTATTTTTTTAAGACATCAAATTGAAGTATCTATGAATCAATTTCAGAAAAAAAAGAGATTTTAAAGATAAAGTTAGTATAATAATATGTTATTAGAGATCCTATAGTTCTATGATATTTTATGACTATTTAAGTCTATTAAAATGTTATATAAATATTGTAAATCCTAAAATAAAGGTTATGTTGAAAAACCTATTACACATCTATGAGGTATTATCAAAACTATATTAAACCCCTATTTTGAATATAGAAAGAAGAAATCGATTTTATTTTAAAGACCTTTCTATAAACAAAAATTGTCCAAGACTATAATCAGTTTGATCAAGATGATTGATTTGATTTTTGGCACATTACAAACTGTCAAAGAAGAATAATTACAAAGTCAAAAAGCCATGGGGGGAGTATATAGGCTATTGAAGAAAAGACAAGAGACATGAATGCATAATTGAAGACTGTTGAAGTGACAAGTGCAAATTGAAATAACAAATATAATAAATGTCTTGACAAGCAATAAAGGATATTCCAAAAAATTACGTGTTGAAGATATAGGAAGACCATTTAATGTGACAAAATAGATGAAGATAAATATAAAGAAATGATAAGACAATTGCAAATAAGTGTGAATGCATTAAAAAAGAGTTTGACTATTAAATGAAGATGGACACGTAGCAAACATAGACAAGAAATGACCAGACAAAATGGTGAATAATGGAGCACGTGATATATAACAGAATACTATTTTGTAAAAGTTAATTTGTCTATTTTTTGGACATGAATCATTATATAAATTAAGTTTATTTCTTGCATGTATAAATAGGTGTATCTTCAGTGTTGTAAGAATTGACTGTTTTATCAGTGAAAGTGACTTGATATCTACAAAAAGAATCTTGCCTTTAATTGCCTTCAGTCGACTACCTAGTTACTCTCGTAAAATTTCCAATATATTAATAAGATTCCAAACTAACTTTTGTAAGTATCTCTTTTTGAATATTTCTTCTATCTCTTGAATAATTGATTTATTACCATCGCTTCTCCTTGCCTATGTATATACATGCATATATGTATGTACATATATATATATACACATATATAGACGCATATATAGATATACATATGTATATGCATATATAGGTGTAAATATATGTATATACCATATACATATCTATATATTATACATATATGTATATATATAAATATATACCTATACATATATTTATACATTTACATGTGTATATAGATATATGTATAGATATACATATACATGTATACTTGGATTTACATCTATATTTATATGGAGATGTACATGCATATGCATATACATATACACATGTACCTGTATTTATGTATATACATATATATGTATATATGGAGATGTTTCTGTATATATACATATACAAGTACATGTATATATGTATACACATACACATAGGGCTATTGAAGAAAAGATAAGAGACAAAATTTTATTGCAAAGTACAACATGTTAAAAAGATGATGAATTATTGATAAGACTATTTAGAAGAAGACAAATGGAGTACATGAAAAGACATAATAAGACTAGTACGTGCCAAGATATTACTATTAAAAGAAGAGTCAAGAGACATAATGAGACAAGAGTACTTATTGAATGCAGGATATGAAATACCGAAGACAACAGCAAAATGGATATGTATTGAAGGCTAATGTGAAAGCGATGAAAGAATATGACATAGAAAATGAAGACTAACGAGAGAATTTTGTTTATATTTTAACTAATTTGCAAAAGTTGTTTGTTTGCTTTTCAGATAAAAAAAATCTTGTACATATAGTTTGCTATTCTTGTTTATATAGATATGCTTTGCATGTAAAGGGATTGGCTTTTGATTAGCTTTTGAATTGGCTTGATATCTATTAAAAAAATCTTACCTTCATTTGCCTTCAGTCAACTTCTTCATTGTAAAATTTTTAGTATATCAATAAATTTCAAACTATCTTTTGTAAGTGTCATATCTCTTTGAATATTTATTCTCTTTCTTGAATATTCATTTGCCTTGTATATTTTATAACTTCTCATTGCCTACTCTATGATCCTTCTCGGAATGGCATCGAGCCATAGAATTGCATAAAGTTATCATATTGCTTAGCCAAAGTTGCGTATATATTTCATATTGTTACATTAATTTTATTGTCATTTTGCTGCACCATTTTATTATTCTTGCATTAAATCTTTTAAAAAATAAATTTTTATATTCTAAATTATAAGAAGTTATAATCTAGAAAATTTGGTTTAAGGTAATTTAATTAAGAGAAAACATATTTTGTTAATTTACACCTAAGAGAGGTGGCCCCAATAAAAAATTTATTTGTCTTTTGACTCTTTTTTTAATAGTAATATCTTGTCACATACTAGCTGTATCATGTCTTCTCACATACTCCTTTTGTTTTCTTGTAAATAGTCTTGTCAATAATTCATCTTTTCAACAGTTACACTTTGCAATAGAACTTTGTCTCTTGTCTTTTCAATAACCCTATATAGATGCATACATATATACATATATATACATATATACCTCTACATATATTATACATATACATGAATATATGTATCTATGTCTATATTTATATGGAGATGTACATGCATATACATATATACATGCACATGTGTATACGTATATATACATGTGTTAGAGTATCCATATGTACCCTAGGCCTTTGTTCATATCAAAACCATCTCATATTTCATTTTCTTTATTTCTATCTGTTTAAATATTTTCTTCTAAAATCACTTGCAACTATTATTACTTTACTTAAAATTATTTCTATTAATTTCTCACAAAGTTTTTCAAAAACTTAATCTGGGCATTGGTAAGAGATGTTAAAAGAGTGAGTATATAGTACTAATGCATGCACAAGGATTAACATTATGCACAGATTTAAAATTAAAGGAAAAATTAAAATCTGAAAACAAAACTAGTAAAGAAATTAGGAGACTTTTGTGAACAGGATGACCATGAGAAAATAGTAGCAACTTCTTAAAAACTTAGGAAAAATTATCCTAAAAAATACCATAAAAATATTATAAAAAGAAAAAGCATCAAGAGGATGATAGTAAAATAAGAAAGTATAGAAAATATCCAAAACAATCAAAGAAAAAAGACAAAAATATAAAATGTTATAATGTGGTAGATATAAATATTATAGTAATGAATGTAGACTAGAAAAGAAAATTAAGGAATTAACCTTAGTGATAATATAAAAGATCAAATAATGAAAATTTTAATAGATGCAGATGAATCTGAGTATGAAGACTCTAGCTCAAATATCAAAGCTTTTGAAATAATTAGCTCATCGGAATACACAGACAATAGTAGTAATGAAGATTGTGACTAGAAAGAAAGGATATGTAATTGTAAGCATATTAGTATGATTAAATCGATAGAACCTCTCAAGATAGTCCTATATGAAGAAGTAAAAAAAGTTAGAAAATCGGTATAGTTCTTTAAAAGGAACAGAAAAATTGTAAAACTTAGGAATTTATAATCTATAGAAAGAAGCCTTAGAAGTTAAAATAAGAAATCTGGAAAGACCAAGAGTTAATATGATAGGGAAAGGGAAAAAATTCTTTAGAAATAGATTCGGGTAGCTAGATAAAAGAATGCCTAATCCGACAAAATATAGCATAAAAGAAGTTTTGTCGAGATTTAAAGAAGAAAAAATGAAAATTATGTTGCAAACCAACCACAGAAGATCTCCAACAAGAAATAAAAGAACTTAAAAAGAAATAAAAATCTTAACAAAAGAAAATTCTTTAATAAAACTTTATTATTTGAAACGAAACCAGAATAAAAAGAATAGGATCAAGAAATAAAACATAGACCAGAGAAAGAAATAATAGAAAAGATGCTATTTAGACGTAATAAATAGAATAAAAAATCCAAAATGGATAATTAAGATAAAACTTAGAATTATGATAAGTTTATATTAGAAGAATTAGCCTAGTGAAAAGACCAAAGAAAATTCCAATCCAATATAATGAAAAGACCAAAGAAAATTTATATACTAGTTTAGAAGAATCCTTGAAAATTAAACGACAAGTTGTTTAATGTAACTATCTGCAACAATAAAATCTGTGTAAAATCTCAATTTATTCTAGTAAAAAATATGGCAGAAAGTATAATTTTAGAAATACCCTTTGAAACTACAATTGTCCTATTCACAGTCAACCTTCATGGAATTTATACTAACATATTCGGAAAAAAGAAGTTCCGTACAAATTCATTTTTC